>BMAT01003775.1:210897-223929 GCA_019649035.1 Elysia marginata | reverse complement strand
ACACGTTTTTAGAGGCAAGCCATTGGCAGGAATCAGAATGATGTACAAGACAGTGAATTCCGTGAGCCAGCCAAGTTTTCTAGATAAGAGATTTAAGAGAAAGCTTATGAAATGAATGCTTTTTTGTTAGGCTCAGATAACAAAAGACTGCGCGGACAAGTTTTGCTACTCTATCTAAAAAATGTACAAGTGTCAATTCTTTATGGTGAATAGGTTTTAGGGGTTGGGGTGGGAGCAAAAATACTCATTATTTTTTTTTATTAACTTTCAAAAGGATGGGCGGTGTGTGTGCTTTTTTCTGGTTTTGTTTTTTTTTCCTTTTAGGGGGGAGGCACAAGGAAAACATTAAGCTCTATTATAATTAATTTGTTTAACAAATTCTGTCAAGACAATTGTTAAGTTACATTCAATGAACTACTTTGAGTTCATTCATTCAAGACACGCTTTCATTACATGGACTAGGCTGAACCTGCTTAATATTATAATAAACAAAAAAAACCATGATTTTTCAGATGTTCCTGAGCCAAAAGCATGACCACAACCAGTGTCCCCCTCCCCCTTTTAGATCAATATTAAAGTTTAATCAGAAACTGTATTTTTAGAACTGATGGAGAGAGTTTGAGATGTGAATGAATGGGATGCACACTTACGAATGGTTACGGGAAGTCCGACCAACAGTTCGCCAGTGGAACAGCCCTGGCGGCTGATGAGTCGACACAACGAAACCATGCAGTTGTTGCCCGACAGGTGCGCAAAGAGAACAAAGTGTGTAGTCCTGTGCGCACCGGATAGTGGTGTGTGGTGGTCAGTAACTAGCCATTAATGTCACTCTTCATTTCTGTCAGGTTCTTCAACACGTCGCTCGCTATACTACTGAAGTGAATGTCAGGTGGGCTGAGGTCCTCGTCTTTTCACTTACTCGCATATACAAACACACACACACACACATGAAACCTCCTTGACCATTATCAATGAAAACCTTATAACTGAGTGCAGGTAGGCACAACTTACTTCCAATCAAGCAATCTTTTTAGAGCGATGTATATATAATGCATCAACTGATAGAATACATCGGTGACAGATCAAAACTAAAGTCATAATCCGGCGTAGATAATAGTTTAGTTGGGGTTTTCAGCGCCATCATTCGCTCCAAAGGTTGTAAATATACCTGCCCCCATCCCCCGCTTCCCTTCAACACTGCTATGAATATTGCTGCTAAAGATTTGATTTAAAACTGAACTTGATATAATAATTATTTGAAAGTATATTAATGTTTCAGCATAGGTGGCGTTGATGGTTCTTAATCTTATGTGGTAATTCTTCTAATGATAAAGCTTTTCCTCCTAAATGTGCTATATTACGTAGTTTTCTATAATTCAAACCATCATTTGTTAACCACACATTTATAGATATGTTCTACGGTACACTTGGCTTGTAGAAACAAAAGCAAAGCCTTAAAATTTTTATCTGAAACCATTTCATGATTCATGCTTGTCTCATTAAATAGCTGAAAATAATTGTGTAAACAAAAAATAAAGACAGAGACATAATAAAGGAATAATTGGACCAGAAAGCCTGCAAAATTCCATTGAAACAAACTATGTTCTTTCTTCAGGTGAGCCACTAAGCCTCCCAGACCATAACATTGCGTGTGATGCACTTCAGGTGAGCCACTAAGCCTCCCAGACCACAACATTGCGTGTGTTGCACTTCCGGTGAGCCACTAAGCCTCCCAGACCACAACATTGCATGAGTTACCAACGGAGCAACAGGAAACGATGGTAAATAAAAGGGGACCAAGGACACCGCTACATTGGCACAGTGTGGAAGCATGAAACAACACTAGTTTCTAACATATTAGGAGCTGTGATATATAAGCAACTACATCATTGGACAATTTGGGTGTAAAGCACTTGACAACATTATACAGAACCAAGCCACCTACACAACCTCTTCGCAATATGAGAAAATTTCTCACAAAGCTCAACACTAAAGGGGTATAATGGGAGACTTGGGATATTATAGAAGACTTTTGTACTCACCGTTGGCTCTAAATGGCGACAGAACATCAGCGCTGCCGGAGAGCGGGGATGAGTCTTCTGTGAGGTCAGCGAGGTCGCCCTCCTGTAAGGATGCCGCCGAGGAGAGAGAAGATACCCTCAGCTTGTTCAGATGAGGTTGGCTGTGGTGGTACGGTTGGAATTGTTGTTGGTGTAGACCTCCGCCGCTGCCAGCACTGCTCAGTGGTCGGAAACGCTGGTGGCTGTGGTAGTAGTAATATTGTTGCTGCTGTTGGTGGTGGTGTTGGTGTTGTTGCTGCTGAGAATGTGGCTCTTTTTGATGCAGTTGGTGGTGATGGGGGTGCTTCTTGCTGCTATTGTGTGGATCTGGTTTGCCCTCGCTCTGTGTATTCCTCTCTGGAGCGTCCAAGTCGATGGTATCGTCTTCACCTTCCTCGTCCTGCTCAGTGAGCGCGTTGGCTAAATCGTCTATGGTGAGCTGGCGCTCGGCGATGTCCGAGAGGTAGTCCAGACGGTCCTCAGAAAGCGTGCGCGATCTACTGATCCCACCCACTGCGTTACCGACTCCGCCCCCTGCTGCTGAAGTGTGAGTACTGCTGCGCTTGCTGTGCAGGGTCAGGGACAGCCTCCGGCGCAGTTTTTTCATCATAATGGTAGGTGGTGATGTCGGTCTGGGGAGCCACGGTGACCGGCTGAAGGCGCACACTCGCCCTTAACTAATTCTAAATACTGGTAGGCACGGTAGAATTAAAGAGCGAAGCAACAGAGATGTAAACAAAAAGCTTTTAAATCCAAAGCTCTGTTCTGTGATCTTAAACTCCTCAAACTGATAATGGTATGAATCATGCCACACAAAAGTGGATTATGCGCGCAGAAAGCCTTGAAAAATTAAAATGATATAAATAATGCTCCTCGTTTTAATCCAAATATTTATATTCTTCCCATGCAAAAATGCGTCGGTTACGGTTGTGAATGGGCGATATGGAAGGCTGTTTGGGACTGTGATGTAAATATCCAGAAGACAGAAAGATGTTTCGAGGCAAAAGACAGCTGATCCAAATATGTTCACGTATTTAATACTGGAAAATCGACCACAGCTAGTTTGGATGTTATGGCTGCAGCTCTGTCTGCTCAAGGGCAACTCAGTGCCCGTTCAGATATGCTTAGCAGTCCAATCTGAAACAAAGAGAGATAAGTATAAAAATGTTATATTTTGAACACGTTACGCAAATAATCCTCCATTTCTACAGAAAATCTCGTTACATTAACGGCACCTAGGGAGATAACTGTATGGCATCCAATTACAATAATACATATGTAATATCATTAACAAATAAAAATAATAATAATAACTATAGCAACATTAATAATGATGATGATAGTAATAATAATACAATGTAATAATAACGATCATTATAATTATCATTATTATTATTATTATTATTACAAGAATACTATTGCGGGATACTCACCATTTTACACGATTGTGTAAAATAGAATATTTAATTCAATAGAAACCCCATTTCATACCGAAGCTGCTGTTTTCTTATTCTCTAAACAACCCTCCATTTCATATCATGGCTGTTGTACCCTCGGTTTCATTCTACAAAAAAATATCATTCAAGACGGGTTTGTAGATGACGGAAGAAGCCTTGAGATAACCATGTCCGACATATCTGTTTCAAATTCATCTATGCCATTTCATAGTGATGTAATCATATGTCTCAATATGCACGTTTATGAGCGACAGAAACCAACCCCAAGTCCCACAGTTGGTGGTACAGAAACAATTTAAATTCTTTGGTTCTGATTCATTCGTTTCGTACGAGAAGCGATTCAAACACAACTTTAAGCAAAATAAAAAGATTATCCTTACATTATATCACAAGTGCAATACGCAAGATATTACATAATTGAAATGACTGCTGATTGTGGAGTAAGAAGCGTCTCACACCAACTGAAATAACGAGAGCATAACACATAGCGCGGGGACAGCCTGGACGCTGATCCACAGCTCTGACTATTCCATCCTCTCTAAGCCAGTTGGAAAGGGGGGGGGGATGCTCTGTTTAACTTGCACCGGTAAAGGAGAGCGAGGCACAGGGATACGTGGGAAGAGAGATATGAAGGAGAAGGGAGGGAGAGAGAAAGCGAGAGAGGGGGAGATAAAGGCAAGGAATGAAGAGATTAGAAGACGAGAGGTCGGCCATGTATTGCAGACAAGGACAAAATTTTAAGATGAGAAATTCACAGGAAGACCTTGATGACACGCTCAAAAAAAAATAATAGCGTCGCTATAGTTCTCTGGACTCCCGAGACAATTACTTCAATTAGTAAATTTTAAATAAAGCTTTTGCTTATAAGGAGAGCCGATGCACATCTGAGTTCAATGTGAAATAGATGAGGGAGGGGTGGTTAAAGGCATGACAGACAGACAGAATACAGGAAGGAAACAGGCAAACAGAGGAAGTTGATGTTTACAAAATATACACACATTACTTTTAGAATAATCTCTTCTTATTATAGTTTCAATCATATTTATCCAATCGGAAGCAGTATGGTGTGGTTGATGGTGTCAAGTCATCTCATGAGCCGTTGAGCTATAGGGTCCCTCACGACTCAGTCCTTTGTACCGACCTTTTCATCATGTATATCCAGCCATTGCCTCAAATCATTTCCAAATATAATCTAAGGACCATTTCTATACAGATGATTCGCAATTGTACAGCTCTGCCAATGCCGACAAAACAGATGATATGATTAAGCTAATGGAATGTATTGTCGATGTAAAACAATGGAGAAAGTTAATACTAATAGGTTGAAACTTAATTAAGAGAACACAGAAACGTTTTTGAGTTATCGAACTACCCAAAAGACATTTACGTTAAAAATATTGTTGTTTGTGGAAATGAAACTGCTTTTTCGAAGTCTGCAAAGAACCTAGGAGTATTTTTTTTAATTTCAGACTCAGACCTGTCTATGATAAAACAGATAAATCATCCTATAAAAATTATGCAAGTTGAACTAAGAAAAATAAGTAAGATTTGCCATTTTCTGAATGAAGAAGTGCCTTACAGTTACAAGTAAACGCATTGGTTTTGTCTAAAAATAAAATGGACTACTGCGGCGCTTTGTTTATTGACATGTATATAAAAGACCTTATGAGTAAATCTACAAAAAGTTCAAAACAAAGCCGCAAGGCTGATTTTGAGAAAGAATAAGCGCTTTTCGACATCACCGCTCTCGAGCCGATTGATTTGGCTTCTGGTAAAGAAAAGAATCATCCACAAGATCTGTACTTTGGTATTTAAAAGTTAGGAATCAAAATTTAAGCCCTGTTTATATTCAAAATCTTTTAAAGCTATACACCCCTACGACGTGCTTAAGATCAAGTGCACCCACAAGCATTAAGATAAAACCTAAAGTCCACGTAAAATTGGAGACAGATCTTTCTCTTTTTTTTCAGCCCCTAACCCCTGTGGAATTCTCTCCCTATCCGTACAAGAAAATCCAATTCCCTTGAGGGGTTCAAACCGCTTTAGAGACACATCTTTTCACCTCAGAAATTTAGTGAATTTGCTCCAATTGGGATGGTGTTGTGTTGGCAATATGACATAATTATTGTGCCTTTGTGTAACAGTTTGGTTTTTAATTTCATTGTGAAGCGCATAGAGCTTGCTCACAGCGGGGTCAGGTTCCATAAAAAGTAATTTATAATCATTATGATTGTTATTATTATTACTACTATTATTATCATTATCATTATTATTAACCGGGTTAAATATTACGAATAAAGATTAGAACGACCCCAGACACAGCATTCCATGTATGCAGAGCTTTCAAAGTTCAGGTATATAATTAAATACATATAACAAGCCTTTCAAGTGTCAGCGTAAAAATCACATTGACAGTCTCCATGAATAGGGTTTGACACGAGAATGAGTCGTTTGACACTTGAAATAGGCATGTATTGTAATGAATGTGTGAATATGAGAAAGGGGGGGACAGGAGTGAGAGAAATACACAGTGATAGAGACATCTTTTAAAATGATTAAACTAGGGACAATAGAGGCAAAATTTTGTTACTGCAATAAGCTGTTCACGGTTCGTGACTAGCATGGTCTTTAAAGGATCTAGCGAGTCCTTAAACAGCTTGAGTTATTTATTACTATTAGTGATGATGTGCGGATGGTGTGATCGGAAAAATGTGTGTGTGGGGCGGGGGGGGAAGTGAGAAAGACCAAAAGACAAAGACAAGAAAAATTGTTCGGGGGTTTTTAATGTAAGAAACTTTCAAATAAATCGTGTAGAGAACAAAGCAAGTGTAAATAACAATTATAATGACCTTAACTCACTGCACAGGGTGTAATTCCTCAACTCGGAAACACTTCCTTTCAGCTAGCTCAGTCAAGGCAAAACAAAAGGGCGGCACAAACCAAGGTTTTGAAAAATTCAAAATTATACAGCAAATTTGAAACAAAACAAAAAGTTGCACAAAATTTCACAAAAATCTGACTAAAGGCACGCCGTATTGTCTTGACACGTAGAGAAATCAACGGGGACAAAATCTCACTGAGGCAGTGAGGCTGCTACACTCACAGTCACAGTCAGAGACACCAAGCCATCTGGAGATTGGTTCGACTCGAGCTAGCTGGAGCAAATGTCACGGGATTGAAATAGGCGAAAACATCGATAGATTGAGTGGAAAGTAACCCATGATCCTGGAGTGGGAGATTACAGTTACCCGTTGAAACGGGAGGAAGAGAGATAAGATGATAAACATCGATCATTCTTTCAGTTGGTTTATGTTTCCTTAGCTTTCAAAGGTGCTTAAAAATACTTGGAAAGATGGAGAACGCAGTGTGTACGAGTTTGGTTTTTTTATTTTATTCATAATTTTTTTTTCTTTCTTTAACCTCCTACCCTGATCAGGTCATTTGTAATTGTACACATCTCCCACCCACTCTCTCTTTCATTCTCCCCTCCCTCCCTCTCTCTGTTTCTCTGTCCCATTCTCCCCCCCCCCTCCCTCACTCTTCATTTATCTATCTAGCTCCATCTCTCTGTGTCTCTATCACTATCACTATACAACTGGAAGGGAACACAGACATCGAGAATGAAGAGAAAAGAGCCGTGTGAAGCAAACCAAACGGTAGAAGATCTCTTCAGAACCATCTAATCCTTGCTCTACGTCTTTTGTTCGTGAGGCACATTTATAACCTTTTTCTTCAACAAACGGCCCACACTCATGAAGTGTTCATCTAAACCGCAATCAAACGTCGGGTCCGTCGCGACAGCTATCCGGATCAGCCATGAAAATTACAGTTTATGAGATGGAGCAAAACAAAATGGTGATGAAAAGAAAAACAGAAGCATCTAAAAATCGTATCGTTGTGGGAATGTACCAATCGCTCTCAGGGTAACGATCTTCTCTTCAAAAGCTGTTTCACGAAAACATCATCCCTGCGAGACACAAAATAACATCACAATTTTCCAAAACATTTCTCCCTTATGTTCAGTTTTACAAGAATGTTTTGTAGTCGTTTTCATTTTAATATGAATAAATAGTTGAGAAAGTCAGATCACAACCACTTGTGAAAATGAAATTTAAGAAGTGATGGATTAAGTTAGGTTCAAATTTAAAAAAAAGGGGGGGCGAAGAATTGTTTCCTTTCTGAGTCTTCCACTTCGGCATCCACTGCCTTGCTACTCAAAACAAAGAAACGTATCTTATACTATGATTGTAACCCCTGTGTTTCTTCAAGTGCTGTTATTGTTGTTCTCAGACAATTTTTCTTCGGACCATCACTTGAGATTTCCGAGAAAAAAAAATATTCCATGTATGTGGCTCAGGCGATGTTTAAGACTGTGCGTGTGAATATCGGTACAAACTAGTAATCAACATAAGAAGTAGACCACGGTGAAATGAGTCAGAGTATGTTAACGGTTATATAAATTTACTCACGACAGCAGTACTTTTGATTTCCATTTTCATTTTTTTTTCAATTTTTTTTTATTAGGGACATGAGCGTTTAACTTTTTAAACGTAAATGCGTCCTGAAGAAGGATTTGAAACATGTAGGAAAACTTGATGGGCTTGAATGATCAAAATAACACGTGAACCAGTCCTGATTTTCATCTCCCATAGCCCAGTAAAAATACCCTCTTCTAGTTCTACCACGTAGCCTACGTATCTACAAGTACAATGATTGGTCTGTGATTTGTAATATATACGTGTATCTTTAGTGTTGTGTTGCTTTTTCTGGTACCTTACAAGTACATGTACGGCCTACATGTTTAATGGATTAATAACTTTGATTCTTTTTCAATAAAAATTGATACTATACTTTATGGTATGTTCAATTCATATAGATCTAAAACTATATAACAACTTGAGTTAATCTTTACAGGATTTGAGGTATATAAATACAAGTTTCGGAGCTCACGTAACTCAGAGCCTAACCCGGGAAAGCTTAGTACAATGTATTAAGTCTAGGAAAGTAGTTCACATTAGTATTAAGAGAAATGTTACATGTTGAAAGTTGATTTATCTAAAAAAAAAAAAAATAAGAGCGACTACAAGTGCACATTTTAATTACTGCAGACTAATACATTGCCGTGCAAGTATATAATCAAGGCACAAGAGCAAGGGAAGTGAGCCAACAGTCATACTGAACTTGAGTTGCAAGGAAACCTGGGACAGTTTACAAGGACCCGGTTCTGCTGTCATTGATCTCAATGCCTGGGGGGAGCAGGCTCAGCAGTGGAGCCCCGCCCAGAGCTGCTCTCTGGTTGTCCGAGGTTGCGTCACTCACCGAGTGTGAGACAGACTCTCAAGTAAGTTAAACCTGGTCGTCTCAAGCTTAATAAATCAATCAGTATGTGTGTGTCTCTGTCTCTGTCTTTCTCTCTCTCTCTATCCCCCCCTCTTTCATTTTCTTGTTCTGAGTCTCTCTCCTCTCACTTTCTTTCCCCCCATATCTCTCCCTTTCTCTCTTGTTCTCTTTCAGTCTGAGTCGATTTTTGCCGTGCTTCCCCTCTTCATGACAGTCTGTTTCTCTATTCATCTTTCTCTGTGAAGCATTTTCCCCTCATCTGTTATGTTCCCCGATAGCAACAAAAAAGAGGAAAGTGAATATTATAGGGTGAACAGAAAATGAAATAAAGAAAGATTTTGTGCTGCAGATAGACAGACAGAAATGTGATGAGGGAAAAGAAACGAGAAAGGAACTCTAGTTATAAATATATACTTTTTTCCTAAAACATTAGATCGCATGAGAATTATTATGCAGAGTAAGAAAAATATTTGCCACGCGTTTTCCTGTAAAGTTTGTGACCAAACAATTTAAATTTAAAAAAACAGCACATAAAAAGGAACTTCTGTTGTATAATGTTCAATTTTAATTAGGCATGTACATATCATGATATGTTACCAAAATAAGCAACAAAATAACAACACCCGAACAATATTCATTTGCCTTAACCCTGCCTTATGCCTCTACTTTAGACTCTGGTACCGCCTACAACAAGAATTCAGCTGTGACCCTAACGGTAACGTAATTTGGAGTTTGGCCTGTAGCTAATGGTGTCTTCCTGGTGGTCCTAACATTGGATAACAAACCCAATTTGGACCGAATAATTCGTGACAGAGGGGATGTCTGGAAAATATGTTTACCGCTTTGATGGCGCCACGTCTTTGCATGTAAGTTGTTGTTTTTTTTTTATTTTTTTAATTTTGTTCGGTTTTTTTTCTAGCATGAAAAGATATAGGGCCTGTCTTGAAACAGGTCCTTATTCTGTGGTGTTTATTTCAAATGGAAAAACACAGAGAATACAGAGCAAATGCGACAACCCAAAAAATGAATAATCGAATGAGCATTTTTCACTATTAATATCGTGTGAAATTTTGGTAAAGTTTTGGTAACTTGGTCTTAGTGTACATGGTTACTGAAATGTCAACATGCCTTGCAGTTTTATAAAGATTTAGAAAGCGTTCTTGAACTCTCAAAATGAATAAATGACGGCAGCAGTTTTTTCCCGACCGATCAAAATATTGAGGGATTTGCAGAAAAACGTCGAGAGAGTCACATGATTGAGATGTAAGTCTCAAGTGCCAGGTAGAATAATTGTCTAGCTTTGTTTTTTGTTTTCTTTTCACGGTGCCGATACTCAAAGACTGCCACTTTCCGAGCAGACCACGAAACTAAAAAAAATCTTTATCTAATGTAATTTCTAAAATGCATTTTCCACTAAATAAAGATTAGTTGCATCTTTCACTAAATAAAGTTAAGTTAATTTTCTACTTTAGCACTTGATATTGCCCGCCATCAAAATAATCTTAAGTTTTACCATCAACAGCACGGTAAGAAAAGACCACCAGAAGTTTTCGAACCACTAAAACGTATACACGCGCTTTATCAAATTTCCGTTAAATGGCGCTACTGTTCACGCAAACAACAAACAAAACTAAAGTGGAAAAGGCAATGGTGTGTGAGCACTCCTTGTATGTATATAGTCTAAGAGTGGGTCCAACTCGTTTTTACGCTTTCGAATGAAATGCTGAAAGGTGCGTGATTGCGTAGATTTAAAGCAAGCCGATGGCGTACAAAAAAAAAAACACCGCCGAGAGGTAGTCTCAAGACTTTACAACTTGACCCCAAGCCGGCCGTTACACACCAGAGCAAATTCAACCCATAATTCAGAGCGTTACAGACACTCAAAATGCTAGCATTACACAAGTTTCAAGCATTGCCAAGTAACCATTTCGCAGGTTTGTGGACTGAGGAAAGTATGAATTGCTTTCCCAAAGCAAATACAACATGAGTCAAGAGTTGGACGCGCAAACCACTCAGCCACGCTGACCCTACATACACTCACATCAACAAAATGCGTAAAGTGTGCTTTCTCAAAACCAAACAACAGCAAAAGGCCTTTACTAAGGAAGATAAGGAAAATCTCGATATTGTCAAAAATCACTATTAAAAAAAAGAAAGACGTTTAAGATATATGTAAGCTCCTATGCGTTAGACTTATACCGATTATACATGTAGAAAGGATCGCTGGCGTTTTAAACCTTTAACAACGACACACCCGTCGACGCCAGAGATGTTGCGAGTTACATACATGTATTAAAATGATCTCAATATAATTCATTCCAACTTTGATAAAGAAAGAATAAACAGAGGCCTAAACATGTTGGAAAAAAAGGTTTTAATTACACATGCATACGTCTAGGACACGGGGTGAAAGTATGAACTGTGTGGGAAATATCTCAATAATCGATGAATTTTCACGTGATTTTTAGAGCGCAGTAATCTTAATCTTACGACATGGCGTCCGATTTATGAAATTGATGCCGATAACGTTAGACCATCAAAATGATAAAAACATTATCTTATTATCTCACCCCCGGCCGTTTTTTTTTTCTTCGTTTTGATTTTTGTGGGTTGTTTGTTGTTTTTGTTTTTTTGGGACATGATAGGCTCTTGCCTTGGTTTCTGTGGATATAAAGTTAAACTGTGCTTATATACTGAGCGTCAAAAGAAACGCAACATGACATTTCTTATTTTCGCGCCCATGCGCGCTTTAAAGAAAGGTTGGTGAGTTGAGTTTTTGTTTGTTGTGAGTAGTGACACATAGAACTAAATATGAGTACAGGCACACTCCCGATTCCCGTGCGTTGTTTGCCGGTCAAGGTGAGCGATTTTCGAATACTCTGTAAAAAAAAGGAAAATCCGTGCGTGTAGAAAAACCACGTGGTCGAGATTCTCAAAATTACACACAAGGGTACCTTACAAGGTGCCCAATATTTATTCGCCTTTTTTTTAGAATTAAACGATTATATTTTTACAAAATGCCACGCTTATCTGAAGTTGATTGTCATCGTGCTTTAGGACTGCTTTAAGCGGGTCTTCCTATCAGTGAAGTTTCCCTCCGTATGAATGTAAACAGGGCGACGATTTTCAGACTCAGACAACGTCTACATGAGACAAATACGGTGAGTGATCGGCCCCGTTCTGAGAGGCATAGATGCACTATGCAGATACAAGACAGAAACCTTGTCAGAAATCATATGAATAACAGATTTCTTTCAGCTTCAGCTTCATCGCGTCAGACAAGAGAAAGAAATAATCATCGTATATACTATAAGTGCAAACACAGTAGGAAGACGTTTATCTACCTCTGGCCTACGTGCTCGACGTCCATACATCGGCCCCATCCTGACCCAGCGTCACCGACACCAACGTACGCTATGGGCCCAGGAACATGCCGGGTGGGATCGCATCCAATGGCGAAGTGTCGTATTCAGTGACGAATCTCGATTCTGCATTGACCATGCTGATAGCCGTGTACGTGTATGGAGAAGAAGCGGTGAAAGATACCAAGCAGATTGCGTTAGGGAACAGGACTGGTGGGGTGGAGCATCTTTGATGATGTGCTGCTGTACTAAAAACCTAAAGGGGCACACACATTATTAGCCGGAGCCTGTCTTGGTTGGTAATTAACCTCTAAAGACTTATCTACTGAACAGGTATGTAAAATGTGGTAAAATTGCTGTATAGTTTGCATTGTGGAATTTTACCAATGGTATCCTGTTTTCATAAAATCTCTTTTATAGCGGGTCTTTTGTTTTAACCTAATTTCCTCGTCCTCAGAGGCCACTGATGAACGTGGCGTTATTTTAAGTTGAAAAAGCAATAAATAAGCTTTAAAATGATGTATCACATGTCTCATTTAATCACTTGCAGTTTTCAGTAATATATATTGAAGATTCGATGTTGCGTTTCTTTTGGCGGTCAGTATATTATATTTTTTTACCCAATTATCGCTCGGTCCGTCATGAGTTTGACAAGTAATACGAGAATGACACGCTTAAAAATAGATAATCAAACTAAACAAAATAGGAGAAACACCATAAACTATTATACTTAAACGCGGTTAGGAACCGACAATATTAAATAAATTAATAATAATAATGTAGATTATTTATAAAGCGCTTTCCCCAAAAACA
>BMAT01003775.1:172213-200649 GCA_019649035.1 Elysia marginata | reverse complement strand
ATCATGTTTTGCGCTGTGTCCATCACTGGACCTACCTTGGTCCAAGCTTAGTCCTTGTAAGCTCACCACCCCCCATCCCCCCACCTACAGCTGAGGCACACACAAACATCTACACAGGCACCAGAGGTACTGTAACATTAACTAGCGAAAACATACTGTCCAAGCATCCCAACATAGACAAAGGCCGATACTTGCAAAACTTGTTGAAACGCGTTAAGTGTAATAAAGGATTTCCAGTTAGATCAATGTAATTTTACTAGTGTAGTGAAGCCAATAAATGGGCTTACTTCCCTCGTTGAACCCAAGGTTTGAAAACTTGGTACTCGTTGGGTCCAAGATTTTTTTTATACAGCCAATGAGGAAAATAAAAATTTTATTAAAATAGGACTTCATCAGTTCATGTGTCCACCGTTGAGCCCTAGGTCTTGTTTTCTTTATGTAAAATTTTGTTTGTGATTGTTGCACGGTCTATGCTCTAGACCTACTACACAGAGCTAGGCCTAGCTCTAGATTTTAATATGATTATGCCTTTTAATAATGTTGGTGCAAGCTTGAAAATGAGACTTCAGTCAAAAGACAAAATGATTTTGCTATTCTTTTTGAAAAAAAAAAACATACATAGCTGAGAGTCAGACCTGATTTTGGTTTGCAGATTCTGTACACTGAGTGAGTGATAGACTAGACTACTCCAAACACAGGGCACGCCAATTCATGCGCCAATCACAATTGCCATTCATGATTCACGCAGTGACATCACTCGGGTCAGCAGCGAGCCGTACGAGTTGAAATGGCAGGGGCGAACTGGTTTTCGTATATCAGCTCGATTAGCTTGATTGACTGGAGCCATCAAAGCCAGTCTGCTCTCCGTCTTAGATGTAATACTAAACTATCATCTAGATCTAGATCTAGGTGTCAGTGCAGTTACTAAGTGGAAATATTTTAACATTGCATTGCAAATCTATAGGCCCTACCTAATAACTCAATATTTTTACTGCTTAGATTGAAATTTCCTCATTATAATAAACCACTAACTAACTTAAGGACATTAAAATCTAGATGCTAGGTCACTAGATCCAAGAGTAAGACTTAAAGCCAAGATTTCGGTGATTTCTGCAGTGCAGCCTGGACTAATCTAGATTTAGATCTAGATTCTAATCGTTAAATTTAAGACGTTAACGGTTAAACGGATTGCTCTCGATTTTCTCACAGAGCTAAAGGTAATAATCAGACAGGCTCCTGTTAGAAAACTTCCCAGAGTTAATTCGGAAGATACTTACAGTCTGTGGTCGCATTGTAAACAAATTATTTGTAAACACTAGGGTCGTCGCTTCCTTGTTTACAATAGACAAGGGCCGCTATAAGTTGTCGGCCATTTAATATCGCTTACAACTCGATCCATGAGATGGACATAAATCTTGTTTGAACTAGGTGCGATGTAGTGAGGGTTATAAAGTCTTTAAAATGCATTTTTTTTTATTATTTGGTTCTTCCATCTTGGTAAAAGACATGGACTGAGATTTAAAAGTTTTGTTTTAACCTTAGATTGTTTTCAAGATCTTCTTTTTTCCGGAAACGCACCTGGCCGGTCTTAGACTTATAGCGACACCTATTGTAGAAAAATCGGTAGGTAACTCTTAAGAAAAATCCTTGAAACGAAAGTCAAGTTCACCGAGTAAAATGACTAGATTCTAGATCGAGAATCTAGTTTTATAAATAATAATCAATTAGATCTAGTATCTAGACCCAGAGGCGATAGAAAGGCTATTTGATATAGATCTAAATCTCTCTAGCCTTTTAAGGTTCTGAGAGTATGCTGGAAGGCTTAGTGAGATAGGAGATTCTGGCACTGCACTGTCTGCAGTGACTACTTTGGGCATGGGTGAGACTGAGAACTAGATTATAGATTTCTAGACTCTAGATCTAGAAATCTAGATTCTAGCAACCGTAAGCTAATACTAATCTATGGGGTCGCGGTGCGGATGGGTTGGCTGTAGGATAGGAGGTGAGATGTGTCTCGCCGGGTGGGCTAGCTGGTTATTATTTTAATGTAGTGGCCTCGCTCCGTGGCCAAGAGGTCGTGGGTTCGAAACACAGCCGAGCACGGTCCGGGCCCCTACTGGTTGGGTCGGTGTCAGTTTAATGTGACCGGCTGAGGCTAAGTCATGATATCCCCGCTAGTCTCTGGGTGGCAGCCCGAAAATTGTCATTGGGACCCAAGCCCTGAGAGCACCTTTGAAGTGGAATTGGGCTTGTAAAAATACCCTTCAATCAATTAGACTAGGTTAAGGAACATAATATATAGAACTAATACAAATAGACCAACTGTATGATAACTTCACTACCCAACCAAAGTTCTGACATGAACAGCATTTAGACTAGATTTAGGTACATTAAATCTACTTAGGCTGTATATAACTATATTATAAATGGTAACTCACTACCCAACCCCACAGAGCAAAGTTTATCAACAGCAACTGCTGCAATGAAGTATATATAACATATTAGCTAACATATTATCACATGTAGCCTATAGATGTTAAATTATATATATATACATGCAACCAGTGTGTTTTAATATTGATATTCCAAATGTCTAAGATTCATGACGGCATTTGCCCTATCAGCGGTCAAAGTTGAGGGGTTGAAAAAAATTTTCACTGTGATCCCTGCTTTTATAGGCTGACCATTATGTAGGCCTTATCTAGATTAGAGTGTCAGACTTGTGACATGTCTTGTCAATTCTTATTATAAAATTATTGGGTTTTTTTTTCAAAGGAACAAATAAATGGTATACACATGCAATATTCATAGAGATTTTGGACAAACACAGTAGGTAAACAGTAAGTGCTGATCCAGAGAGTTTTTTGAAGACAGTTGAGAGTCAAACTTAGACATGCCAAAGGTTAAGGTATTGATGGTTTTGATCACATGCTGGTAATTGCTGTAGCGTTTAAGCATTTGATGACTTCCATTTTAACCTACACATATATATCTTACTTACTTTGCAGGAATATTTCATGGCTTAGTACTTTGGGAGGGATAAAAGGTAAGATTCACAAGGCAAACAAGAATGGCTGAGCCTAAAGGTTTCTCTGAGTTGACAAGAAGATTTTACGAGAGCAAAGAACCAAGGAACTCTGGCTTGAAAACAGTGCTTTTTCCGTCCCATCTGTATAAATTACCATCAAAGGAAGGACATTGGCCATTCAAAGATTCTGTGAGCTCGTGGTTAATGAAGAGCTTTATTGTAAAAGCTGCTGAGACAAATTTTAGTAACAAAGATGCCCCATCCCATACCACCTCAACCCATGAGACGCAGGCTGCTCCAGAAAGTTCCTTGTTAACACCTACCTTCTCACCTGAGCTGGAGATGCTAGCACAAGCCTATATTGAGCATGAAACAGGAACAGAGAGGGTCAAGATGATTTTCAAAAAAGAGTAAGTAGAAATCAACAACGATTGCAATTTGCGTAGAACCAGTAATGTGGTATTCTAACTTAATGATTTGATGTGAGTTTATGGTCAGTTTCAGAAAGTACACATTTTAGTGATTTTATTAATCCATCTTACTCTTAGGGTAAAATTGGCTTAAATGGTGCTGCTCAGTGTCAATAAACGTCATTCAACCTTACCTGTGTACTTTGATAACTATGACTATGAGACATATTATTGCCATCTGCATTATGCAAGATAAACTGGACATCACAGTGAAATAACTCCAATATATGTACTGATACAAGAGAGAGTGACAGTATGAAGCTATCTGTCTTACCATGTTGGATCATACACTCCAAAATCTGTAACCTCTAACATGGACATGAAGGTCCATCACATATGACATTAAGTACTAAAGACTAAGATGTAAAGTTAGCTGTTCATGATGGCTCTTCACCATATTCACTCAAAAAATAAAAAGATTATATAAGGAACATATTATTTCTTGACAAAACCACCGGCTTACAAATTTACTTAGAGAAAATAAGCTTTTCTGTAATCTTCTTTTCAATTTTGATTTTAAAGACTCATTTTTGACAGGTTGCAAGACATATTGTAGGACTAGGAGGTTTTAGAACGATAGGAAATTGGAAACAAATAGCTTGAGAAGATGGTCTGTGCTATTTAATGCAAATAAACATTAGTTTACTCCTTTTTAAATGGCTCATAAGTCACAACATCCAAATGTTGAATTTCATTGAGATGAGGTTTGAACATTGTGCAAGAATTGTGACTTTCTTCACAATGAAGGTAAAGGGAATATATATATTTATCATAACTTTGGTGATGTTGAGAGCAAAGGGGTTTTAAGCGTTTTTTTTTCAAATTTGTAGCTAACCTTTTGTAAGTAATATAACACTTTGTAACAAAACATGTTATTGATGTATGATGATAAAGTATGCAAACCATGAGGATGTAGCCCATCTTCCTCAAAACGTTTGGGATAATTGTTTGCATTTTGATCAGAGCTACATACAGTAGGAGCCTTGCATAACATCTGAAGATATTTTAGTTGTTAAACCCCTGGACTAAGATAATTTTGATAATTTATCAACATGTGGATTGCAACCTCTTTTGATGTTTATCTCCTCTATCACATCTCAAAGCCAGTTCCTCCAGGGTTTTCACAATCAAGTGTTTCAACCAGTGATCTTGAATCTTAACTTCTGCAAAATAAAGAAAACATTTACAGTTCCAATAGTTTATAAGTAATAAGAAATCAGTCTCACTAAAATTAATAAGTTCTTTTGCCATCCAAAGTAACACATGCCAAAGAGGATTATAAATCAATATGTTGAAATGAAGTCTGTGACACAAACTTTAACTTCGACTGCATGCGACAAAAAAAGGATGACCTGTTATGCTAAAATTGCTTCACAATTACAGCAAAGACAACAAAAGTTTTATTGCTTCTAGCTCTTTTTCCTATGTAAAGGATTTAATTTTTATAAATAGAATCCATCTGGAGCTTTAAAAAGTTTTGACTTAAATGATGTCTTTCTTTGCAAGGATGATAATTGAGTTGACAAGCAAGTTGCCTTCTTCTGTGTTGGTTACACTGTATTATAGTGTATACCGTATTTTAACTGTTCACTTTTTGTTGTTTCAGCCACATGGGGAAAAGCAGTCCAGAGATGGAGTACATACAGGTTGTGCTGTTTCAAACCTTTGTCATCAGCTTTTTCATCAAGTATGTTCCAGAATTTCGTTTTGCCAGGCAAGACTTTATTAGAGAGCATCATGGCACAGTTTTCCGGACAAGGCTGGAAGCTGTTGTGAGTCTTCATTATGCTAGACAACTTTCATTGCAATGTGTCAGTTTCGTAATTGAGAAATATTAATGTTTTACAACCAGTGAAAATGGGTCAGTTGTTGCAATTTCTTTTTACAACTCACAAGGCTTTGGTATTTTGAACAATTCATTTTTTTAAGCTTTCAAATGCTGAAAAGTTCAGGATCCAATGTTATTAAGTTTTTGTGAGAGGATAATCATAACTTCTTTTGATTTAAAATACAGAGAAAAAGATCTATTTTTAAAAGGCGTTTTCTAAAATTATAGTTTCTGAAAACAAACTCTAACCAAACTCAAACATAAGTAATCACTATTTGTTTGGGTATTGTTTAGGTGCACATATTATATAAAAAATAGCTATAGCATTTCCTTAACTAAACACCTTCCATCTCCATGAATAAGTGCCAAGACACATTTACAGTATAGATGAAGGATTGAAATTGAATATGGGGTTGTTGAAAGATCTGGATGCATTTTATTTTTTAAGAAAAGTAAATACTAAGACATTTTTAAAAAATTTTTCCATGTTACAGCGCCGGATGCAAGACCATATTTCTCTCAGAGCTGCAACTGCAGGAGGGAGGTTTGCTGTAAAAATGACGTTATTTGCCACCAGCTTTGCGTAAGATATTAGTTTATTTTTGTTCTTTAAACTTTGTAATCTTTTTTGCAAAGCAATTAATGTAGTTTTAGCTCTTAATTATTTGCAAACAGTTGCTTAAGTTTATATACACAATTTGGAAGCAGAATATCAACCACAATTTTTTTAATATTCAAAACTTTAAAGATATATTTAGTGGTATGACACTCTGCTTTTAATAATGGCTTGAAAATATTATCTGTAGTTACAGGGCTATAACATTTTAAGTCAAACTCTTTTTTTTACCAATGCCCGCAGCAAAAGTTCCCTTTCAAATTGGCCCACATAAGCACACTTGCAGAATTTTTTTTTAATCCACTACCAGTTATTCACCAGTCTAAAGTCCCTGAGAAGTCTTTGTGAAAGGTTTCAACGCAAAAATGAGACATATCCGTTTAAAAAATTCGACAAAAATTCTCACTTTTTTTTCATTTTCTATCTTAGATATAGTAAAAAGGTGAAAATGGTGTTTGTCATGTGTTGCTCTGTAACTCTTGAAGTCTAAATGAGATCAAAGACTTAATCTCAACCATCCACGTCTCTTTCCTTAACACCTGTAATACATATGCCTTACCTTTAATTCTCTGCTTGTTAATTGTCATGCAATCCCTAAAGTACCCAAAACCCTTCTAGGAAGATGCTGTAAAGGGCTACCCTTTCCCTTCTTCTCTAATTACACACAATAAGTGACAGAACATACCACACTTGGTTAAGCTATACTCCAAAAACATGAGGATTATGGTGGCTGCATTTCATTGGTCATCACCCCTGCCTTCATTATGCCTGCTTTTTATTTCCTCCCTTTAAATTATTTATTTGTGAAGTGTTCTAAAAGTTTAAGGTAAGCAATGAACAGTCAATGAAACCTCATTATTATGTTCATTCTTGCTTGGTTTATTTGAAACAAGTTGGGCTTGATATTAGTTTTTAAATTTAAGTTATATGGAGAATTCTTTTCTGCTCACTGTATGCCATTGCAATTGAGGTCCATTGAATCATTTAGCTACAATAACCAAAGAAGCACTCAAAATTTAAGTTAAGCCCTTACTTAACCCTACCAGTACAACGTGGTTTCACTTTATTCGAGTACAAGGTCGGGTCATTCTGACCCATATACTTTCAAATGGAGTTGTATTATTTCTTGCACTTAGTACAAGGTTGGGTCATTTTGACCCATACATGATTCATTGAGAAAATATTTTTCTGAATATTTTATGGACCATTTAGGTATACAAAAAACACTTAAGAGTAACAGAGTAAGATCTAATAAAGCAAAAATTTGCAGTTTAGCACAAAACAAACACAAAATTTTATTTCAAAACCGTAATGCCTCGTCAAAAAATGCGAACAAAAAAATTAAAAGAAAGAAAACATTAAAGGAAATTCAAAAATTTGTTCAGGTCTCCCATTAAATGCCACAAACTGAGCAAATTACTACTGAATGTTCTTTGCAAACAGGGACTTTGCACTTTGAGCAGAACACAGAAGTTTTTCTGTCCAATCTGCCAGGACAGCGGGCGCACCTCGGTCTTTTAGAAGCCCGGGGAATGGCAGAGGCACTAAGTGGTTGGGCCGATTCTGGTAGGTCTGCTGCTAATGGATCATGTCCAAGAAGAAGGTCCGTGGCACATATTAACTGTTTTGGCAGTCTTGGCGTCTTCCGACGTCTTTCAATAACAGGCATTATAAGGTCTTTGGAGATGCTCAGCTGGAACTCTCGACGGTTGTCTGTTTTAGATAATTGTTCGGTCGGGTACTTTGTGCTGTACACAACCGAGACAGCAATGGATCCGATATCAAGAATGTTATAGAACATGACCATTGGCCATCTCTTTGTCTGTCTCTTTGAACTGACAGTGTGGGCCATCAAATCCATTGTGTCTACACCACCGTTGGTGGAATTATAGTAGCTCACGACTTCAGGCATTTCTTTATTGTGTTTGTTGACCACAATTGCTGAATCTGAGTGCATGCTTGACATGAGAATAACATTTTTGTTTGCCCCAGATTTATAGCTCACAAGCATAGCATCCTTTCGGAAACAAAACTTTGGCTCTCCTTTTTGTGTTAGTGTCTGGTCCTGAAACTCAGGTGGAATAAGTCTCTTGTTCCGACGCAAAGTTCCAACAACTGACATTTTCTCAATGTTAAGTTTTTGAGCCAGTTCATAGTCAGTGAAGAAATTGTCGAATATTGAATTCCGTCCTGAACGATAGAATGGCTCAACAAGTTGTAAGGCAGTGTTCCTGCCAAGGTTCACCGTTGGGTTGCGGCCAACTTTCCCCAAATATGGAACAGCATTTAGTGGAAAGAATTTCTCAGAATCCACAGCCCAAAAAATCTTCAATCCATACTTGTCAGGCTTTGAGGGAAGGTATTGTAAAAAACTGCACCTGCCTCTCCAGGGTACTAACTGCTCATCAACTGTAACAGAGAGGCCTGGAATATAGTGCTTCTTGAGGGTAACGATGAACTTCTGGTTTTTTCAGGGGGGATGGCAAGGGGAGATAACTCACATAAAACAAAGGGAAAGTAACTCTGAATCATCAAGGTAAATAACGCTAAAAGTATTGCTACAAGGTAACTCTCCTATGAGACTAATTGCAAACACCCATGAGTCCATCTACCTTGCCTTGCCTCTAAAATATGTATATGGGTCAGAATGACCCGACCTTGTACAAGCATGGTGATCTTACTAAAGCTGATATTTTATCAAGTAATTTTGGTCTCACACATTCCATATCCCAAAGTTATATGTCAAAATGGTTGATTGAGGCATAGCTAGAAGGACGTTGTCATTTGGCCGTATATGAAATCGATATTTAATGAATTATGTAGGCTCGGGTCATTTTGACCCGACGTTGTACTGGTAGGGTTTTAAGAACATTTGTGGCGGGGGGGGTTAAAATTGATGTAAATTTAGAGTAATGAAGAATGGTATAACTATAAGAAATAAGAAGTGATCATACATTTATGATGTAAGCAATAAGCAAGAAACATCATGTAATGATGTATGTTTTCAGGTCATGGTGCCTGAGATTTCAAAATTAAGGTGCTGCAATGTGTGTGATACCTTTAGGAAAACTTTTTAAATATTTTGACAGCAAAGAATTCTGGCATTGAAATTTCTTTGTTTAAATTGGAGAACTTAAAGCTTTGTCCTTTTAGTTTCTCTAAAGCAAACAAAAGCATTTTTAACTTATATAGACTTTAAGTGCTCTGATTTTTTAGTGCACAATTATTTTTACTAATTTTTAAAAAGAAAGTATACAGAGGGTTAAATTGGAATATACTTGTAGACTTGAGTAGCCTATGTCTTTCTCTACCAATTTTCAGATTTCTGTCACAGATAATTGCATCATACAGGAATAAAACTTCTGTTCTTGAATATTCAGTTGCGGCAGGTGAGTTCAAAATATAATTTCATGTTAGTATGATAGATGTTTTTTGTAGTGTACATTTGAAATCATAAGAAGCAAACAGGTCTGCAGTTAACCCTGCCAAGCACATATTGTCTCGATAGCAATAGGGGGAACCCAAACAAATTGTGACTGGTCTTGTAATATAGAAATCACCTGAAGGAACCTCACCAAAGTTAGGTTACTGAGCAAAATGGTCTCCAATGACATTTGATTTACACACTTTAAATTTCAAGCATACCTTGATTTGAAAATGGTTTTGAGTTCAAGTGCAGACCTGCCATTCATACAGATTAAATTAGTATTATATAGATTTTATTTGCCAAAATATCAGAAAATATGGATTTTTTTTTATTTTTATAATAAAATACAAATGTTTTTCACTGCATAGCAACTACCATTCAATGGGTTGAATCTTGGTGAGATAGTTCCCCAATATTTCACGAGTCTTGTTTTGTTTGGGTTCCCCCTAATAGATGTGAAATGGGTGAGAAAAAATTTCAAAAGCATTCATTCCGTAGGCCTACCTTCTGAAATATTATTTTAGGAATTACTTGAGTAACATAAGATGAAACAGGGAGCTACTGTCAATGCAGCCAACTTGCAATTAGGTTCTCAACTTTCTTAAAGTTTAAATTTGACTTTGTTGATTGTCTGATGCTGGATGGCATAATAGGCTATTCCATTAAAAAGAGCAGTCTAAAGTCTTTTCAAACAAAAAAAGACACAGGCTTTTAGCAATTACTTATTTTTTCTCAACATAGTTTTTTTTCATGTTTTGACCTATTTCATTGAATTTTTTAAATTAAAATTTTTTCAGCTTCAGCCATGCAGCATTGTATGATTTCTCTTCTTTACTCTGTTATTTTTTTTCTTTGATTTGTAAAAATTTTAATCTTTTGCAGTTAAATATGTTTGTAAAAATGACATCAATACCTCATAGAGTTCAATAAGCTTTGTTCACAGTTTACCAAAAAAATATAAGTGTGTTCTGTATTTCCTTAACTCATGTACATCTTGGTTATTTTGTACCAACAATGGTTCATGCATTTACTCAACCTTCCCCATTTGTCGATATTTATGCACACACATTGTACGTCCTGCATCATTTTGGACCCAAAATTTTTATAAAGAAAAATATGTCGAAGGTTGTTTTTGACACATACCTTTTCAGAAGTTAAAGAACTGTCCATCTCACTTTGAGTTTGAAGAAATATTAATATATATAGTGAATACACAGTAGTTACATGTAGTCATTAGTAGTAGAAGCACAAACAGCAGAAGTAGTAGTAGGAGGAGGAGTAAGAGGACGTATTTTCTTAAATAAAAATACAACCCACAATGTTTGAACGTGTGGTTGTGTATGAGAACATCAATAAAGAAAAAAATGCCCTTAATTGGAAAACTGGTCTGATCACATTTTTAGGAATTGGATAAATTTAGATTACATCGTGCGATGGACTATATAACGTCACTCAGGGTCAAGTTACAGATATTTAAGAGGCCCCTGGGTTGTTTTTTGAGACAGGACATATGGGAAATGGCAGAACAAAAACATTCCGAACAGAAAACTATCCACCCATTTCCATAATTTTTTCAACACATGTAAATAAATATATGAACTTGTTAACAACGTAAACAAAAAGATTGTGTGTCCTTTTGCTTGTTTTTAATAACTTTTTGGAAAACTGTCAGATAAAAAAAGGGGGGGAAATGTTGCAAATCTCTGATTGGAGTCATCAGTAATACTTTTAACAGTGGTTTTTGTTCTGGTTGTGGACACAGGCGTACCTTATATCATTACCAATTCTCTTCCTAAACCTTTTTTCATATACATAAAAATTTTGTCAGAAGCTTTAGTTGATAAAGGTTGAACAATATTTCATGCAAATTTTTTTAAATTTTTGTTTGTGGTGAAAGTAATAAATAACCATTTTTGTCCCAAAAAAGTTTGTGTAAAAATAAATATGCAGAATTGAAAAAAGCCTCTGACAAAATCAAATTAGCATGCTGGTAACCTATGTGCAAAGTTTCACATTTATGGCATGACAAACTATGGAGTTATATGGGATAAATGTGTCATAAAACACATTGTTAGAAAAATGCAGAAGAAAATCAATTAAAGTTAAAAGGGAAAAAGGGCATCTAAGGTTTTAGGCAATGCAGTTATGTGTGTCTGGTCTTCCTATGTCCCATGCATGCCTGTAGATCAGCAAGCAGCATTTTGCCACCATGCAAATTGCCATACGCAGTATAATGGCTGTCAGTATCACAACATTTAGACGTAAAAAAAGGTCAACAGATATCATGAGAGGCTAAAGGTAACAAGGAACAAACTGTAGAAAAATGTTCCAATGAATTTGGATGGTCTTGTTTGGCGTTTGTGTTTACATTGCATGTTTGGAAAGTAGACTGTTCGCGAAGTATTCTGCAAGCCAGGGCTATAACAGGGGCAATAGTTTATGCTATGTATGTGCTGAAGCTGTTGTTTTTTCTATTGAAATAACATATTTTTATAGCATTCTCACAAGGTTCTTATCTTGAAAATTGTACAAAAAAAAATAGTTATAAGTGTCTTTGGAACAAAACCCACTGCCATTTTTTGAGAGAAGTATAAACCTTGATAATTCAATAAATCTGAAATTCAACCGTGTGACCCCTATACGGGGTATTCCTTCCATACTTGGAGGTGTCGCACTTGCACTTAAATATATAACAAATTTTATCTTTAATTTTTTAATTTTAATTCTTCAAAGAATGGTGTAGTGATTACCATAATTTAACAAAACACAACTGTTTAAAGTCAGTTTTATCCTTCATTTTTCCCCCACTGCAGGTATAACTGGTGGCTTGGCAAGAATTCAATTAGGTGTAAAAGGATTTATTGCTGGTTCTGTCCTTGGAAGCATTTTAGGGTGAGTATACCCTATGGTTATTGTGTGCATGCATTTTAAATTCAAGAATACTGAGTGGTGTTTTGTTCATGAAATTTTAAATGGTGTTGTTATTTGAGATAAGGGCATAATGTTGAACTAAGTAGTTTGAAGTCTATTGCCGGCCAATGACTGGGTTAAAAAATTCAAAATTACCAATACATCATTCAAATTCTCTAGAACCTAAACTGTTTCATACGAAAGAAGGCGTTATGTATACATGCACACAAGAAAACTGCCTTTTAAATGATTTAGAATTTTCTTGGTATTCATCTATGAGAGGGGTTTTATATTGTTAAGTTTTCTTTTTAATATTATGACTATATATTAGGTGATTCAATCTGGTAAAGTGGGTGAAATTACTACAGTAGTATCTGGTCAAACACACGTCAGATAAATGCACACCATGGTTTAACTAACGTCCAATCGCTTTGACTGATTTTTTTCTATATGATTAGTCTAAACACACGCTATGAATTATGAAATCGTTAAAAATTAGTGGATCAGCCAATCACTGAGACGTGCAGTAAAAGCCAGAATCACTCAGTAGGGATTCTCATCTTCCTTTGTTGTCAACACTAAAATGCTATATTTGCAGGTTTTGGGTTGGGAAGGCTTGGGGAAGAGGCATGATTAGGGATGCATGGGTGGTAAAAAGTGGATAAAGGCCTTTTGCCCGGGGATGGTTTGTGTAGGCCTTAGAGCACAACTGGTGATATGATCATGGTATAACATATACTTCATGCATACCGCACAGACCGATAAACTGTTGTAAGCTAGCCTTTAATACTTAATAGCTCTTTTAGCGTTCACCTCGACCACGCTTCTCCCTCCCTGTTGGTTCCCGTCTTTGGTAAAAAATGGTGGGATGATTGCAGTGCGATAATTTAGCCTCCTAAGTGCTGTGCGTATAACCAGATACTACTGTAGTATCATAATGAATCTTAATCTTTTATTTGCAAAGTTTCAAAGAAAGACTCAGCTTCATTTGGTTTTAAGAGAAATCTTAAGGTTGTTTGCTTTATTTATGTGTCTCTAAAGTATGTACTTTTTAAAGTGTTGAAAAGACGCAATTTCTGCTACTAATTTGAACAAAATGTGTAAAGCCAAACTTTTCAGCCCATAACTAAGAAAATGTGCAGACTCCAGATACAGCTTTAAAAAAATTCGAGTTGAATCCATGCTAAACTGTCAGCCAAAACATGAAATTATTGACTTATCAGTGATAATCCAAATATGATGATCCAAAAATATTTTACAGGTTGCAAAAAGTTGATGTTTAAAAAATATGTTAAAACAAATTCATAACTTGTCAAATGTTTGCACCAAAGTTTGTTGAACGAAGTTATAAAAGAAAACACTTATTTTATGCACATACAGTTATACTTGCTTAAACTGGCCTGATGGAGGTTCTAAATAATGCATAAAAATTTAAATCATAAGTCTGGCGACTTTTGATATTTTTTTTATTTTTTTTCTAGGACGATGGTAGGTTGCGTGGCATATGCTGTATTCAAGTCTTATGATGTCACCCAAGAGCAAAGACATTTGCTGAATATTATGTCTCTGATGGAAGTTCAAAAGTATGTTTGCTTTACCTCAAAATACAGTTTTATAATCACTTTATTGTATTGTGTGCCATCTTTTTTCTTAATCAGGGCTGGGCATTCCCCATTTTAAATAAGAAAAATCCTGATCTGGATATATATATATACACTACTCATTTAAGAACAAAAACGTTTCCTATGAAATTCCTTATGGAAAAGCAGATGTTACTGCTATATTGACTTTACTAGTACTGTATACATAAATTGCATCAGGAAACTTTGAAATAATTGATAGTGAAAGCAACCTTTTAACTTTTATGTCACAGAATGTCCGCCCTGACCTCAGGATTTTTTTCACAAGTAGTACTCACCTTGAATAATGTTTTAACTTCCCCTTTTTTTACTGCATTTTAAGAAAGGAAGCACACAATATTTGCTTTATATTATCTAAGGTTGCTATTACTAGTGGGGAAAAAACATTACTTTTTGTGCATTACTTGAGCTTGAGGTAGTATTAACAGAAGGCTTATGGAAGCCTTTTTTTTCTGCTTTTGCATTATAACCCATTGGTGACTAATGAACTCATCTGATACCTAAATTATTCATGTCTTGTCAATGCCGCAGCTTTCCTATAAGACATATCTTTTTTTCTCTCATGTTTCATTAGTAGTTTGCAATCTTATGCAAATTTTAATACATGACTTAATAAAGAGAATTACAACAATCCAGCCTGCGGGTTATGGAAGAATGTACAAGTAATTGGCAATGTGACAGATTTTACAAACATGCTTGATATGACTTTCCATACAAAAGTGATCATCAAAGTGAAAATCATAGTTCCTAACATTGTCACTTGTACGTATAGTTACAATTTTTCCAATTACTTTCACCAGTTTCAGATTGTCTACTTCAGCTTTAATTTTACTTCTCTTAGATGATATAAACAAAACCTTTGTCATTTCTTCATGTTGTTTGTCATCCAGTCCTTGATGTTGTTGATCATCTTTCTTTTACAAGAAGTTACAAACATTTGTCTAGCAACCAGTCCAAATGAGTCCTAAGTCGAAATTGTAAGGTAGTCAGATATTGGTATCACAGAACAGCTTATTTTCTCTACTTTCAAATACAACAAACAGAAAAGCTCTATCATGCTTCTATGTAAAGTTATAGCTGTTTGAAGTCGACAGGGTTAGGACTTATGAAATTTCAGAAAGGGGAGAAAATTGCATTTAAAATTTAGACAACTATAAAGGTATTAACTCACTTGCTACGAATGCGCCAGCGTATGGCGCATCACCCGTCAGTTGCCAAACGCGGATGCGCCACCCCTTGGTGCATCAACATTAACTATCGATTTCTCAAGCTAGATGCGCCAGAAGTGTGGGGTTTCGTTTCGGAGGTTAGTATAACTTCTTATCTTTGTTTATGCTGAGTTTCCCGCATGTAACTCTTTAACTTTAGAAGTTATGGTTACTCAAACAATGAGACCCTAGTTTCACTTGCTACTGGCTGGGCAGAGACGAAGAAAACTAACAAACATTTATGAGGCAGAATTCAGTGATGAAGAAGTGGATCTAGGGTTAGATATGAGCGACAACGATTCTGAATATGAACTTGAAGGTATTGGTGGCTCTGAATCAGACTCAGAACCTGAAGTTGTGGCTAGTACTAGTGGAGCTCAAGTTAGATCTAAATCTAGATCTAGTGTCAAAAAAAATCTAACTAAAACCTCAAAAAACAGCAAACTTTAAAAAAATTGTGAAAAAAAAAGTTTTAAAGGTATTAACTGCAAATAAAAAGCATTACAAAGTTCTTTTCTTTTAAAACATTATACTATGTGTACTGTTAAAAGAATGCATGCATTTCTTGTTCATTGTGACAAAAGAGAGAAAATGCTACACGAATAGAGAGAGAGAGAGAGAGAGAGAGAGAGAGAGAGAGAGAGAGAGAGAGGATGAGAGAGAGAGAGAGAATATTTCATTTCTTTATTACATGTATTAGTGTACTTTGCTATAATATTCATAATGTTTGAATCTGCGAGCCTGACTGAGCATTGTTTATTTTCAATACATGTACTAATTGAACTTTGTATTGACTGAATAAATAAACTTGAACTTGAACTTAAATTATTGAGCAGATTAAACAATACTAAGATTTTTGATGATTTTTTAAAAACAACCCAAAATGGCCAGTATTCAGCGTATGTGACAGTGTTCGGAGCCCAGTGCTAAGTGAGTTAAGGCGTTAGCAACCATACCAATTAAAATTAAACACCTAAAAACGAAATTTAAACATGTATCAATTAGGTGTAGAAAATGTTTTGAAATGGTTTTAGCATCAATATCTGAAATAACAAAAATTTTGACTTCTGAACACCCACTAAACTTTAAATGCCTATATCTCCAAACTAAGCCTTTTGAATTTGAGTTACGACTCATTTGGACAGAATGCAAGACATTTCTTTTTTTGAAGAACCAGTTACTGTCGCTTTGAAACCTTTAATAACAATATGAGCACTGTATCACAACTTTGCTGTAGTCCTGCCATCTCTCATGTCTCTATTTTCCTCTTTTCCTAGATCCATTGAGGGTGAGCATGGATTTAAACAGAGGCTGGAAGAAGTGAAAAAGTCACAGCTGAGCAAAGCACTACCAGCTTCGTGACTTGTGATATACTAATTTAGTTTTTTTTTTATGTATTATTTCTAAATTTGTAAATAAAAGTATAATTTACATGACCCAAGACTTGCCTAATCTTCTCACTGGATAAATGGATAAATGTACTCAACTTTAAGAAAATTTTAAAGTCTTTCAATGTAAAAATGAAAGGCCTATGTAAAAAAAATAGAGAAATTGCTTGCCAACTGCTGCAGGTTAGGAAAACAGCTAAAACTGTAAAGGCGCAAATTTTGTGTTGACAGGTAGGGTGTTGCATCATTCTTTCTAGGGACATGCACCTTAAAACTAAAACTGATATAATTATAAAATAAAATAATAAACGACAGCTATTGTTAGACAGGTCTTTCCGGCTTTAGTGACATGTTGCTGATTAAAATAACACAATAAATAGAATTAATATGTCTTTAATGGATAAGGAAGAAAAATCGCTAGATATGTTATGGATAACGTTGAAAAAATCCATTTTACTAAGATCAAAACAAGCTGTTAAATTTTTAGGCCCACATGCAAAATGTTTATCAAAACATAATTATAGATCTAGAAACTGAAAGGTTTTTAACAATAAACTTAAAGTTTTTTTCCCTTCAAACGTACAATAGATTTTTTTACTTAAAATGCCAAAAGGTAGCCATTTTTTTTTTTTGCTAATGCAAAGCCGACTGACACGATCGAGATCTAAATGAAACCAGTGCAGGTTCATTCTCATATTAGTAAAGAAGACCAATATGCAACGGTTTTCTTGAATAGCTGCAATCAATTGCTTATGACATTCCCCTTTCTCTTCCACTCCACACAAAACGGCTCATGTAGGCATGAAGCTTTTAGTTTTACAAAGAAACAATATGTATGAAACATTAAAAGCACATAATACAGAGCCAATATACCACAAACATAGTTATTATAGAGGATTTAGGCTTACAAAAAAGTGAACAGACAAAAGATATTGCTTTGGCTGATGAAGTGCTCGACTTACAAAAGTAAGATTATTTATTGTTTTAAATTTCAAATGTAAATAATAATAAATTATCAAAGCAAAACTAAGTACGGTACATGTAGTTTGAAGGAAACAAAACAATGAAAACAAGATGAAAAAAATGGGCTTACGCCTTGGCTGCCTTTCAGCCAAGAATGGCTACTCTAGTTCTCTCTTGAAATCGCATTCCCGATAAAGGGGCTGGTTTCCTACAGGTATTCTGCATTTTTGACTTGTGGAGTAACTAATTGCAGAGTAAAACTTTCTCTTTCTCTGATTATTTTACATTTTTAGATAAAATGATAGTTTCAAAAGAGTGATTACTCAGTGCCATCAGAGTGGCTGGTGTTTTGGGCTAAGCCTTCACCATAGCTGCGTAGGATTAGAGCCGTCACCCAATTGTGTTCGTCTCGGTCTTGAAGATGAAAAGGAAGAAAAGAGGGAGAGGAGAACAAGGAAAAGAGGTGAAAGTAGAGAAAAAATAAGGAAAACCGGGGGCATGAGAAGGGGAGACAGAACTTCAAACGTCTGAATTTCTAATCTAGATACATGTAGATATCCAAGAAATTTCTTTGAAATGATTTTTTTGCCAGTGAGTTTATTGTTTTTGTTGTTGTTATTGATCCAGCAATATGTGGTCTTTCGTCCTTCTGTCCATTGCCATGTAGTGGTAGGTACAACTACATGTACAAGATTTCTTCAGCTGTTGAGTGGTTGCATAGAGTGTGTTATCAGCGTTTGGTCTCAGAGGGAGAAGGGCAGCTCTCAAATCCTTTTGCGAGGGACAGTGGAAGAGTTCCACCTATATGACAATGAGTGGTCACACAGCTGGCATATTGGGGGGAGTTAGGGCTGTATTGTATTGAGATGGAGGTCCAGTTGTATGTGTATACTTCAAAGCTGAAAGATTGTGGATTGATCTTTTCAAGAAAGAAAATTGATGTTATCATTTTGTGTTGGTTTTGTCATGTGCGTAGACTGTTTGTCCTGTCTTGCCCATGGTCCATCTGTCCATCCAATCATGCAAAAGATGTGGAACCGATTTATCTTTTCTAGAGAGAAAGTTGATGTTATCATTTTGTGTTTGTGTAGTCATATGCTTGAAGACTTCATCCTTTAGGAGCCATTAAGTAGCCCCCCTGTGAAGTTTTTTAAGGTCAGACTCAGATTCCGTAGCTGCGATAAGGCTGTGCATTGCAATGTATGAACTTTTAAATTCATAAGAACTAAAACTACTTATGTACTTTGCATTTTCATCCCCTTCTGTTTCTTTTTGGTCTTTCCATGGCAAAGCAAATGAGATACATGATATAGACCTACATCATTACATGTAAATTAGTTAACCCTTTCCCTGACAACTGGGTGTAATCCACCCGAGAGCGACGTAATTTTGCCATTTCTCCCGCATTTTTCATAATTTTTTTTATGAAACTTCATCTAATCCTCAAGAAGGCCATTCCTCTTCGATTGAAACATTCATTTTCATAAATAGAATAATTTGATGAGCACCTTCTGCGATTCCTGACAACTGAGTGTATTACACCCGTATACCCTAATTATACAATTTTATTACAAATAAGGAAGAGGGATTTCGTTTTTTAAAGACACTAAGACATATTTTAAGCTTAGCAGAAAATTACACTTACAATTAACTTACATGCTTCAATACAGTATGCATATCATATTCTTTTTTTTTTAAGAAATAAATCATTATATGGCTTTACAGTCTTAGTTTGACAAGCAAATACCCTTCAACTTCTCAACATAAAAATATACTGCTTCTATAGTCAAGTAGATAAGCTGCTGCACAGATATAAATTCTGCATGAATTTCGCTCTCAAGCCAGTTCTTTGATCCTCATAAGCAGGTAAGGATTGGGATCAAGACCATCGATGGGCCTCTGGTTCATCAAGATGATTTTTTCTTGTATAGCTTCATACCTATCTCGCTTTCATTCCCTCTTTTTTCACTTGTTTCAAATAAAAACAGATTAGACGGCAGTGGTGAGATAGAAAAAATAGATTCAACTTTTAAGCGGAACAATGTGGCCACAGAAGAACCAGATGTTCTCCACAGACAGCTCGATGGCATCTTGCGAACAGGGTTCTGTAAAGATGGCACAGCTGATCGGTGCACTATCTGTGCAAGAGCAATTGACCTTTTGCGAACAGGGTTCTGTAAAGATGGCACAGCTGATCGGTGCACTATCTGTGCAAGAGCAATTGACCTTTTAATATCTATATTAAAACGTTGCCTGTTGTCTTTGTGCGAAAGGGTGTACACTGGATATTTCATTCTGAACCCTTGAAGCAACGTATGCCAAGCAGATTGAAGACCATGACAGTGGCCAACGTTTTGTCTTCCCTTTCGTTGTAAAGGCATGCGCCATCTGGTCCATTGCATCAACAAAGCCTTTTGTCTTATTATAAGACAACAAAATCTCTGGCTTTTTCTTTTCTTCATTAAGATCTGCTTCATTATGCATAATGCTGAGCAGAATCACATTCTTTTGACGTTTGCTTTGGAAGGACACCAACACTGTCTGGTGTCAAAAGAGAAATTTTGACTCTCCCAAGACAAGTGCCTTCTTTTCTTGAAATTCCTTTGGAACAAAAGTTTTGTTTCTTTTCAGAGTTCCAAGGGGCCTAGATAGCTCAGTTGGTAGTGGCTTCGCTCCGTGGCCAAGAGGTCGCGGGTTCGAAACACAGCCGAGCACAGTCCGGACCCCTACTGGTTGGGTCAATGTCAGTATAATGTGACCGGCTGAGGCTAAGTCATGGTATCCCCGCTAGTCTCTGGGTGGCAGCCCGTAAATTGTCATTGGGACCCAAGCCCTAAGAGCACCTTTGAAGTGGAATTGGGCTTGTAAAAATACCCTTCAATCAATCAATCAGAGTTCCAATCATTGTTACTTAGTTCTTGGCCAGACATTTAGCGAGCTCCACATCCGTGAAGTAGTTGTCACATATAATGTTACGACCAATATCTTTGAAGTCGCTGTTCAAGGTGTAGACAACACCTGAAGCAATAGTGGGCTTGCTTTTTTGCTAAATAAGGGTCAAAACTTTAAATTGTGATAGAAGCAAGCCACTTGGTATATTATATGCTGTCCATATGGTGCAGTTTAAAAAAAAGTATCTGAACCAGAAAAAAATTCAAAATGGCGGCTGAAAAACCAAGATGGCCGCCAACATTTTTTCATAAATTTGAATTTCCACATAGAAATATTAACATTTCTATATATGCCAAAGAAGAAAAGTTACAGAACGTTATATTTTACTGAAAATAAGCAAAAATCACCCAGTTGTCAGAAATAAGCTGATATTTTTACTATATAAAAAGTATACGGGTGTATCGCACCCAGTTGTCAGGAATCTGATGCTAAATATGTTGTCAGGGAAAGGGTTAAATAGGTCTATCTTAATGTTTCTTTTTCACTTTGCTATCTGCCTCTTGCATGATAATTTTATATCCATGTTACTGTTAACCTTTCCCATGCGACGCTCTTTATATATAAATCGTGCGTCGCGTGCAGTTTTTTACCCAGACATATATATACCGGATAGTGGAATCAGGATAAAGTCAACACCTCGGAACCGAAAAAAAGTGTTGACTATGTCCGTTTTCAGGGAGAGGGAGCGGGGGCAAGGATTATTTTAAAAAAAACAGGTTAACTAAACTATGATTGGATTCGGAGTATGTCTCTCTTTGACTTGAGTTAACAGTTTGAACTTGTTTCTAGATCCAGGTTGAGGACGTTGTACTTTTTTCCCGACATTTTGCAAGAGGTGAAAATCAAATTGATAAAAATACAGGTTGTACAACATGTGGTAGACCACGTAGTTTGTAGTTGTAACATAGTGCAGTCTGTAATTCGATAATATCAACGAGTGCAGGGTGACTCGGTGCTCGCAGAAATGATGAACGCCGGCCTAGGTTATATCCACACATATGTAAATCTACTCAAGACACAGGAATGGAATGTTTGGCCACTTATGCCGTTATGGGTGCGTGCACTGAAACACTATGTGCGTGCAACATAAGTTAATCTTTTGGACAGGACTAGTGTGGCGAGGCGGGGAGGAATGGGGGAATCTTCAGCGCCAGTCAGCACCTGTCAAGTGTCATTGTCCCCTGTCCAGCCCCACTAGCCCTCTCCCCCCCCCCCCTCCCCCACGAGCCCTCGCCAGGCCACTGGGCCCAGGCAGGTGAGCACATATATGTATGTACACTGTAGTTGAATCATGAATGGAAACAGAGATCGCCCATCCACCCATCTCCGATTTCTTTTTGTCTTTTCCAAGACTCATCTTGGGTCTCTCTATCTCTTTCCAACTGGCCACGAACGGCACGAAGTGCTGACTTGAGTTTAACTTAGCGAAAAAAGATCCGCGGAAGTTGATTTAATGCGAAATAAAGTTACGTTATATAAAGAAAAAAAACGGGACCGTTGCGAGGTGTTGACTTTAACCTAGAGTTGTCTTCAAGTGAATTGACTTCTCGCGGATTCCACTATAATATATATATAGAGAGAGAGACAGACAGACAGACAGACAAAATAGACAAACAGGCAGAGAGAGAGACTGCGGCAGGCATAGAGAGACAAAGAAAGGGAGAGACTGGGAAAGAGGCGGATAGAAAAAAGATTATTAAAAAAACAGAGAGAGAAGATAGACAAAAAGACACATACAGACAGATAGTGAGACTGAGAGAGTCTAAAAAAACCCACAGCGATCGACGGAAAGAGAATCAGAGAGGAAAGTTAGAAACAGATAGAGGGATGGATAGAGAGAGACAGTCTGAGAAAGACGGAAAGGAGCACAGATGGAAAGAAAGGATGAGATGAAAGACAGAGACAGGTGGATAGACATAGAGAGAGAGGGAGAGTCAGATAAAAGACATAGAAAGAGGCGGAGATACGGACAGAGATAGGTGTATAGAAAGTTAGAAAGTAAGGCGGAGGAATAGAGAGATGGAGAGAGTGACTGAAAAAGGCAGAGATGGAATAAAGGAGAGAGAGGGGAGCAGAGAGGGTGACAAATACAATGAGAGACAGACAGAAATAGAAATTGATAGAGAAGCATGATGTGGTTGAATGGAGGTTAAAAGCAGAGGAAAAGTCTATGAACAGTATTCTGCAATAACTTCTAGGTACATCAAAATGTATGTAAACATTCTGCAAAAACACAGGAATAGGCGTCGTGGTCTAGTGGTAGACGTTCGGCCTTCGGATCGAGAGCTCTGGGGTTCGCGTCCTGCTTTAGGCAGGTCGACGTTTAGTCCTTGAGAAAGGCTATTTACACACATTTTCTTCGCCTCACTCATTCATTAAAGGAGTACCCGACTATAGGCAGTGAAAGATCTTGTCACAGTGCTAGAGTGATGCGCTTTATTTGCTGTCCCTCTGTGGGTCAGAAGGCACTTTAATTGGCAATGGCTTGTGGGAAACCCATTGTAAATCGCTTAGACTTAAAGCATATTAGTGGATTAGGCGCTACATAAAAAAACGCTCTTTACTTTACTTCAATTGCATCTTTTCACTTCTTTAACAATAATTTTCTCTAAACATTAATTTTGCAACAATGGATGTTAAGGCAAACCTGGTCTAAGATCATTGAGATCTTCTTGGAACAGGGATTTTCTCCGATTTTTTCCAGGCAAGTGGCAGTTTATGCTTTGCTTTAGACAAGTTAAACAACACCGTATAAATGGGTCATAACAGTGCTCGAGAATCCAACTTTTCGATCCGTCGGGTCCGCCTGACTTTCTCTCATCGACCTTTCTAAAAAACACTCGCATCCTTATTCTCACTTACAATAGTGACCGTTCAAAACCCCTTCCATTTCCTCTTTCATTTTGTCTTGGAAGTCATGTTTATCAAAATATTATACTACGAGCAGAATAAGACATTCTAAGGGTATGAGAGCTGAAAATAAACCACACAAAAATATATATTTATCAATATAGATACGACACTCATAACTTAAGAACCTACCGATATGTGTGTTTCTTGGAGCTTTTTTGATATTCGCCTAATTTAACTATGATGCCTCAGAGTCAGATTTTGCAGAAGTTCAAGCAATTAAAATAGTATCAATGAAAGCAACAGCAGCAATAGTATCAGCAGCAGGACGGTGTAGCAGCAGTAGTACATTAGTAGTCCAAGACAGTCCGTGCAAAATTTGGTTAGTGTATTTCAAAGGTGATTCCTGGTAATTACCAGTGAGTCCTAGTGATTCCAGGTGATTCCTAGTGACTTCTACTAATTCATGCCAGTGATTCCAAGTGATTTCGAGAAAAATAGTAGCACCCGAAGATAGGAGTTTGCTTTTAGTATTACGAATCTGCTAGATTTTCAGCTGTAAAAATGAATGCAATGTACATTATCAACTGCAATTTTTAAAACTGAAGAGGTAGGTAAAGAAAGGAGAAATGGATAAACATTTTTTTTCTTGGGCTATCAATAAGATTTAGAAATAAGACCTAAAATCTAATCTAGACTAGAATGCAAGAATAGATCTAGATTCTTGATCTTATTGATAATTCAAGAAAAAAAATGTTATCAATTTCTTGATCGTTATTTCTTAATCTCTTCGGTTTCACAAATCGACCATTGACCATAAAAAGCGAGGGTGCATGCACTCACTCAAACGAGGCCAGTTGGATGTGGAAATTAGAGCGCACCAGGTTTGATGTGGAAATTAGACTTGTTGCAAGACTCCAGTTAGATCGAGATGCGGATATTATTTAGAGTGGAAATCTGCTTCGTTGAAACGCTCTTGTTTCGCGCTATAAATGCACATTTTCCATGCGGTAGTTAGAGGCGTGTAAACATAAAAAAATTGATGTGCGAAAAAATACACATGAAAAGAACCCATCGTGTAAAGTTTTATGCCATTTTACGGGTGTCTAAGTTCAAGAGAACAGTGGGTATGTGACGGATTGATGGGCGGGTAGTGGAACACAAGCTGTTCCCTCTTAGCTATCACGTGTCTAGTCAAACCAGCTTCCCTGGGGCGACGAAAAGGGCAGGCATTCCGCCGTAGTCCCCTGACATGATGCCACCCCAATCCTAAGACCGTTGATCGTGACCGAAGAGGCACGCCCTTCTCGAGGTGAACCTTTAAACCTTGACCTTGCGGTATTGGAACAGAAAACAACGGATCTAGAGGAGATATACCTCGATAAAAAATCCAGCACTCCTGCTGCGCATTACTACTGTGTCTTCTGTCAGGCTATCTTTGCATCTCACTGTGGTAGAGAGGGAGCTTTGCTGAGGCAGCCTTGTTGGCCCTTGGACCCTGTAGTCTATTGGTGATGTCTCGCTGTCGGGACCATGTATGTGGATACGCCATCGAGACTCTTACCAGCAGGTGAACAATGTGCCAGGACATGACGATCCAACCACTTTCCTTTTGGACGAAAAAAAAGCAGCAGAGCGAATTCCCAGTAGTGGTGGTGGTGGATAAATGGACATTGTGACCCACGCCTGGTCTCGGCTCTCTTGGTCCCGCATGTATGGCTCAATGGGCGGCATTCCTTGGTTTACAGATACCAGAAGAGCGGCACTGACGACTCACCAAGGCTTCCTCCCTGAGTGGGAAGAAAACCCTCAGAACCCCCAGCAAAATGCCATGCTCAAGTACATCAATAAAACATACGAGCTCGGACGTCGCCTCATAAAAGGTCCGCGCCACAGTAGTGTACACCAGGCTCGTGGCGATAAGTTTGCTACTGGTGCCATCCGACCTTCAACGCCCAGGAGGGAAAAGAAACCAAAAGCAAGGATCAAAGAGATCAATATCCTACAACTTAACATCTGCGGAATCACTAAGAAAAAGACAGAGCTTGCAAAAATTCTTCATGAAAATAAGGTATATGTTGCTCTACTCCAGGAGACTCTGCACAGTACAACAGATCTACACATCACAGGCTACACCAGCTATGCCTTTGGATGCACATCTTGTAGAGGCATTGCAACATACGTAAGGAATGATCTAACTGCAGACATTACAAATCACCAACTGATGTACAGAAATGTAAACTGTGGTTAAATGGCAAAGTTTATAACCCTCCGACAAATACTTGCAAGAAAATATCTACCACAACACAATACTTGCAGGAGATTTCAACGGACACTCCTTATTATGGGGATACCAGGACACAAACAATACTGGAAAATACTTAGAGGAGGTTTGCACAACCACCAATATCTCTATACTGCAGAACGAAAATTCACCTTCAACACTGCTGCATAGAGCACACAACACCCTCAGCCGACCTGACATAACGATCATGTCTCCAGACCTGGAAAATGACAGTTAAATACGGGTACTACCTGAAATGGGCAGGGATCATCGCCCCACTTTGATCACTATTGGCAGAACGGGATTCCCCCCAGACAACCGAGGTCACGCTGGAACTTCAAGAAAGCAAACTGGGAAGGTTTCAGAGCAACATCAGAGAGAGAATTTCGAAACATTTCATGGGAAGATGATATAGACGGACTAGAGGAGACATTCACTTCTACCATCCTTAAGAGCTCTCAGCTTCACATTCCTAAAGGCTCGCACCAAAAAATGCAAACCTTTCTGGAATAAAGAAATAGAAGCTGCAGTGTCCTCTAGAAGTCAAGCGAGAATAGAACCAGAACCTGCCCCACAATCGCCAGCAAAAAAAAAAACTTCAACAAAGCCACAGCAGTGGTGAAGATAATCATTACCACTGCAAAAAACGTAAATGTACAGATAACTGCTCAGATCTGGATCTTCGAAAAGATGGAACTAAGGCATGGAGGCTGCTGAATAATATTTCGGGCCGCAATAGAAAAACCAAAACTAGGCCAATAGTAGAAGAAGAGACTCCCCAGAAGAGAGCATATATGCATTCAATAAATTCTTTGCTTCTGTCAATAAAATACCAAAAAATTACTTAAAGGATCAACCACTTCTTAAAGAATTAAAGACTTTAGAAAGAATAACGCCAACCACACCACTACTTGACGATATCTTCACTTTGAAGGAACTTGAAGACTCACTTCAGAAACTAAAGACAAAGAAATCCCCACGCCCTGATAAAGTACACAATGAAATGTTCCAACAACTCCGTAGTACAGGCAAGATGTTCCTCCTCAGTATCATCAATCAGAGCTGGAAACAAGGAAGAATCCCAGGAGCTTGGGAAAATGCCCACATTGTTCCAATGTTAAAGAAAGATAAAGACCCCAAAGAGTTGAAGAGCTACAGACCCATATCGCTCACTTCCTGCATGGGAAAGGTCGCTGAGAGGATGGTTAATAGACGCGTGTACTGGCTCATTGAAAATAGAGGACTGCTATGTGAAGAACAATCAGGTTTTAGAAGTGCATGTAGAACGGAGGACCAACTTTTTTACATTTGCCATATGTCAAAAGATCCAAGATGGTTTCCAAGATGGAACACATACAACTGCTATTTTTGTGGATCTACAGCAGGCCTATGATCGAGTTTGGCGAAAAGGACTTCTTCTTAAGATCCAAAGACTTTGTATTAACGGAAACATCTACAGATTAAAAGTTTTCTTCATGAAAGAACAATCCAAACAAAATTTGAAGACTTTCTATCATCCCATCACACCCTAGAAGAAAGAATACTACAAGGATATGCACCAAGCTGCACTCTGTTCCTCATTTGCATAAATGACCTGGCTAAGGAAGTCAGATGTAAAAAAGCACTTTATGCCGATGACCTGGTTATCTGGCACACACATCGACATGCTCGACAAAGTGCAAGGTACATCAATTTAGACCTGGAACGACTTAAAAAATATTGTGACTCATGGAAAATTACCATCTACAAATTTACTAATAAAACTACAAATTACTAATAAAACATCATACTCCATCTTCACCCTCAGCCCAAAGGTTACAAAGCAAAACCTAAACATCAGGCTATCAGACCAACAGCTAAAAAGGAAGAACATCCAAATTATCTCGGAGTTCAACTGGACCCCGTCTAAACCTGAAACACATGTAGCAAACCTCAAAAGGAAGACCATGAGAAGACTGTCTCTGACCAAACGCCTCACCAGCACCTCATGGGGATCAGATATGGATACCCTGAGATCTCTCTACCTGGGCTATATAAGATCAGTCTTATACTACAACTTATGTCCCCAAGCCTCAAGCAGTAAAACAGTCCAGTCTGAAATTGACAGGGTTCAGAACCATGCCTTGCGTTTTATCTGTGGTGGCATGAGATCAACACCCACAGCTGCCTGTGAGATACATGCAAGAATAGAGCCTCTAGGACTACGCAGAGAAAAAGCTACTCTGAAGATGTATGAAAAAGCACAAAGGATGAACCCACATCACCCAGCCAAACTCCTTGTTGAAAGCTGGAAAAAGAAAGATAGAATACAATAACCAACCATCATGCATCACACCACCACACTCCAAGAAAGGTGCCACCTCTCAAATGACAGAAAACCTACTTGCAGAGCACCCAACAGAGAGATGAAGTCCCCAGAAGTAATAACCCACATTTAAAAACAGGATGCAAACAAAAAAGACAAACCCTGCTCTCCAGAAACTTGAAGCGGAAATCACCCTCCTCACATATTCACCCGACTGGATTCACATATACACAGACGGTTCAGCATTTAAAGCTAAAGTCAATGCTGGATATGGAATTTACGCATGCTTCCCAGATGGAACTTCCAGGAAGAGCTATGGTGCCTGTGGGGAAACTTGTTCTAACTACGAGGCCGAAGCCATTGGTATCTCGAATTAATTACTCGACACCCTTCTCAACAAACATCCAACAGCAAAAAAAAATGCAGTGATTTTCTCCGACTCCCAGTCAGTGCTCCAGGCGCTACAAGAGGGAATGACAAAAGACACTGACAAACTGAAGGTCAGGGAAAAATACAACAAACTGATCTCTGCCCATGGCACCCGACTTGTATTTCAGTGGATTCCAG
>BMAT01003775.1:133971-145136 GCA_019649035.1 Elysia marginata | reverse complement strand
CGGCTGCGAGCGGTCTAGCTATTTATAGGTTGAGGTCTGTGGTTGGATATTACCAGTACCAGTGCATGGATCATACATATGACAAGCTAACCAAATTCGGAACACAAAAGAAGGAATTAGTGTATATACACACGGTGGAAACATCCAAAACCGAAGTCCAATAAACCGGATTACTCATAATTTGAACTTTTCTGCATGTGAGGTCTCTTTTTCGTCGATGGCTTTGTTAGGTTTGAACTCATAATTCAGTTCACTAGATTCAATTCTCTTAATTTGAAGCTTATAAGAATTATATTGAGGTCTATAGAGAGTTTTCCTTTTAATCCCTAGCAGTTTTACTTTTTTTATGATAAACACTTACTGCAGAAAGTTGCCATCCTATAACCAACATAGAGGTGGCCATGGCCACTGGAGAAATTTTATTTTTGCACAAAGATGGGATGAGAGAGAGAAAGGTAGAGCATTGAGCACAGGCACTGCAGGTTTATGGAGAGACAAGGTGAACAGTGGCTCTATGTTTGAGTTGACACCTCATAAGGTCAGTTGTTTCCTAGACGATTGAGTGTAGATTACCCTTCCCCTTCCCATGTACGGCACTACACATAGCAGACAAAGTAAGAAATCTATGTTATAAGAATGAAAAATGTGTGTGTTTATAGTCTCCGCTATATTGTGGTTTCAGCGTCTATACCTGTCTCAGCTAGCTACACAAACACACACAAACAAAGAACACACACAGTTTTCATTTTTATAAAGTAGATGTCTTACTTTGATAAAGAGTTTTACATCAGAGATCAGAGCTGAATTAGTAGTTTCTTAAGTATGTTAAGTCTTTTGCTGCAATACATAGATAATTCAAGAAAGTTAAGAGGTCATCCCATTCTGTTTTTGTATGTTGTCTCTATCCTTGTTTAAATCTGAATATGTAACTGAAGGATGCAAAATAATAAAGAAAAAACGTAATGTATAAATCTAGATTTGTACATAGTTTTTTTCTTGTTTTCCAGGGTGATATGTTGTATGTCTGCTTTTTTTTTAAATAACCCTTTGGCATGACGTTCTTCAAAATATTACAATGACCCTTTTGTATGTTGGCAAATCAGAGACAGACCACTTCTTGCTAGACATTTTTTTTTGTTTTGCTTTAAAATTCATTTACATATGTCATTTTATGGCTTTATAATAAAGTTGAAAAATGAAACCATAATAGTAAATTTTTCTTTAATCATTGAATACTTTTCATTGAAGTGTTTGTAGAACATGAAGGCCTATTAATTTTAGGGAGCAAAGATGTCTGATACTTTCATTTTTTTTCTTCTATTCCTTAAAGCCTTACTTTTTTTCTTGATCACAATTGTATCACAGTGACTTCCAATTTGAACTAAATTTAAAGCTAGTCATTGGGCTGTTCAGAATAGTTTTGATACTAACATTTATAAGGCACTTTACCTCAGTGGTTGTGTAAGTTTTACTTCGACAAAAACAAAAAAGCCAAAACTAAAGTAATTGCTCTACAGGTGCAACATAAGTAGGCAAAAAAAAAATAAAAGCCACAAAAATTTGACGGGCAATACTTTTGCAGATTTGTTGTTGTAAGAATTGTACTGAATGAAAGCTTTTTTATTTGAGGGAGGGGGAAATGGGTTGTGCAAAGTTCTCTGAGTAATAATTTATTTAATGACTACTGCTTACACTTACAGTTACAGTTCACAAAATGCTTTTCAATACAGTGCTAGAATAGTGAGGCATTGTTTAGATGGACACATTAATTTTTTTCTGCTTTCACAAGCTTCATTTTCACCTAAATTGCATATACTGGTACATTTGTTGAAGTGATTTCACTTTGGAATGTATTGCTCCTATATATAATTTTTTGTAAAAAAGACAAAAATTAAGAAGGTTCTCTATGAATTAGATCTACCCACAAAATTTTCAACTTTAGTGTATGTCCCTGGAGTAGTGGGTTTCTACTGCAGCTTGCTCTGTCTATGTCTGTTTGCACATTTCTGTAACCGTTTTAGCCCTCCTCTTTATCAAAGTTCACATCTCTACTCTCTCTAGCTTTGTCTTTACATGTCTGTAGGCTGGCATGTCTGTCGGTCTCTTTGTCTCCCACCTTCTCCTTGGGTCCTAAGCGTTAAGTTTCTACTGCAAGATTAATCTTGATAACACACATCTAGATCTAGATGTAGATCTAGATAAAATTCTATAAATCTAGCAAGATTTTCGTTCATGCCAGCATGTGCATTTAAAACAGCTGAGTATAAATTAAAATTTGTTTTGCAATGTTATTTAGAGTTACTGAGAAGTAGATAGATGTAGTCAAGAAAACTTGGCTCGTAGCTGAATGAGACATGACCTCATAGTTCTCTTGGACCTCTGCAAAAACACCTCCCTGAAGTAGGCCAAATGTAGGTCAATATTTTGCTATTTAGCGCCAGACCTGTTAATTAACGTATATAGCATGAAACTCAAACACGAAAAAAAATTATTTCTCCAAGATTACTTTTACATATATTAATGTGCAATACAAAAAAAAATAACAGCAAAGATAAGGAAGAGAAGCCACAGATTGCCGCATGTATAACGTTGAAAAAGACAATGTAGCTAAGATAAATTGGTGTCTGTTGGCAAAATATGCAAACATTACATTTGCAAATTTTACTTGGAATGGATCAAGGTAATTGCAATTATAAGGTAATTATAAGCCTAAGTGAATTTGAACAAAGAAATATTCTGTTAATTATAACGCTAAGAAAACATTGTTTTTTTAGGTCTTGTGTTAGACATGATCTTTCAACCAGGAACGATAACTCTTGTTTTCCCGCTAATCTCATTCCCGATACACCATTATGCCAGGCATAGACAGTAGAAATAAAGTAGTAGAATGCTAGAGTTGCTCAAGCCCAGCCCCTTGTATAGTACATGTACCAGATTACTTAATGGAAACTGGCAACTCTTAAGTTCCCACCTACCACATATATACATGTACATGGTAATGAATAAAAAACAAAAGGTTCTCTATAATTTGCACCTTTTTAATGCAATTTTTCAAAGAATAAAAAAATTGTAGAGAATATATATACATGTACAGAACTATATACTGCTGATTTAAAAAAGTTGATGGTATAAGATTTAAGAGTGAAAACTGAACAGAATATTTTCATCATACTGGTACTAGATCTTGTACCGTATTTTAAAAAAATCAACTGTGAAAATTCCTTCATAAAGGGAATATTACAACTAGCAGCACTATAAAGCAAAATGCATATATATATATATATATAAAAATATGTACATGTACAAAAATTAGTTACAAAAGAATTAAAAACAGTAAAAGTTCACCAGTACATGTGAAATTATTGACTTTGGATAGGGGCTGGGGAACCTTGCATAAAAATGCATATATCTCAAATTTCTATCTTTGATTTTAAGATTTAATTAGGTGAACAAGGCATAATACCAAAAATAGTGATTAAACTTATGAGATTCTTAGTTCAAGAAAATTCACCACTGGTAAAAAATGCACAGTTACATGACAAGGGGAAAATAAATTCTTGAGCAATATATAAAAAAAAAATTTTTTTAACTGTATTTCAGAAAAAAACATTTCTTCCTAATTATCAACATTCAATGTATTGTTTTTTTGTTTTAACAAAAATTTGAAAAACAAAAAAGAAAGACCTCATGTCAATTTATTTGCTACCTACATACTATTTAGACTTTACCAGTCACATCAAAGATGGATGGGTTTTTTTCAATACGGTCACACATTTATGTTTATAACTTTTACATTTGAACCTATATCTTAGCATCTTAATTGTGGAAACAAACTTTTTTCTACATTAGTGTTCTTCATTGATAAAATCTAAACTTAAGAAAAGAGGAGGGGGCTCTTTGGTTTCAAAATGTTGACTTTTGCCCAAAGCACTGTTTCACTTTTAGCTTCTATTATTCCCTGTGAATGCCAGGCTGGCTGGCTGACTATTCCCTGCATCCACATGTTTTTGGGGGATTAAAAAAAACATTACAGTTCACAAATTTTTTTTATTGCTATGTGTTTAGCATGGATATTAATAATTAATCACTTACATCTGAAAACCAGAAAATATTTACAAAACATAAATTTGTTTTGTATTTTCAAGATGACAAAAAAAAAATGACAGAAAAGTGAAACTATGGCATAACCAGTGTAATGCGGCTAGGCTCCAATAGTAAATCTAGGTTAATCATCAACAAGATGTACAGGCGGAATAGACTGCTGCTGCAGTGTGCTGCGAAAAGGGTAATCTTAGGACAGCTGATCAGGACAGGCCGCAAAAAAATGCTTGTCCCTCTAAGAGGCTGATAATGAGCAAATAAATTTTCATATTATACATGTATGATAATTAGACTGTCCAAAAAGAGAAAATTGTATTATTCGACAATTCTTATACTATTATCCTGAGGCTAGTTTAGGTCTTCCAAACATTCTCTTTAGATTAAATGTATCAGTATGTCCTTGTTCAATGTGTCTTTTTACAAACAAACGAAATAACACTTGTAATTATGTATATACATCATTGCTTAGGACAACAAGGTTAAGTACTGAATTTTTGCAAATGAATCAGAATTCTATTACATTGGTCTCCTTCCTATAAATCCTTAATCCCACTGAACATATCACAGATCAGCTGGTGCTGGGCAGATGTTTTGTTATTAGGTGCTCTCAAGTCAAACAAACCAGCCAGAAAATATTTGTTTCTTTTTTTTTCTTTTGAGCCGAGTACCACATTAACAATATGCCTTTAAAAATCACCAATGAAATAATTGGCACATCAGTCAAAAACAAGGATAAAACGTAGATGATATAGTCGTTACCATTGTGTGTTGAGAAACTCTGCTGTCATTATGAGTGAAACACTGTAATGGAAACCTATGGAGTATTCTGGTAGAATTGCTGTTTGCTTTTGACAAGTATCAAATTTACCAAGGCAGGGAAAAAAGGAGAGGTGGAGAGTCCCAGGCAGACATGGAGGAAGGGGAGACAAGCAAAGAGAGATAAAGGCCAACAGAGAGAGGCAATTCTTCTTCCCAAATTGACTAAAAAGGCCTATGACAAATGCTCGTAGTCACTTCAAAATCCTGGATATAAAATTTGCGTAAAATGATAACAAATATCATGATGTTAAGGATACCCCTGTAGACGGCTCATTAAAGGACACTTGAAAGGCAATTGAGATTGGATGAGAGGTGATTATTGATAGTAACATTATTATATAAGCTTACAACATAATACAAGCAATGTAATAAAAGCTTTCAAAAGATTTTATTCTACTTAATACCTTTACTCTGCTCTACTTTTCAAGAAAAACAACAAAATTGGCAATGTCAAGTGTTCATTTTTGTTCTAAAACATGTGAAACTAACAACTCAGTAAGCTTTGGGAATGCAAACAAGTGTACCAGGTTAAAAAGTTGGTTAAAACCTCAGTCCTATCAATTATGTCCAAAAAACAAACAAGTGTAACAGGTTAAAAAGTTGGTTAAAACCTCAGTCCTATCAATTTTGGTTAATTATTGAAAAAATGCTTGTCATGTCTGCAAACCTAAGTCCTGGGTTCTCTAAGAGAAGCGAACTTTGAGAGCTCCCGGAACTGCTGATATCTGAAGAGAAAACATTTGCAATTGCTAAAGTAACTTGGTACATCAAAACTTTCTGGACAAAAAGAATAATTTTAAAACAGGATACAATGAAGAGATATATGATATCATTTTTTTTTTCTTCAAAATTTGACTCTGCCAAGTTTTTGAAAAAAGGCTTTATCATTGCAGATTTGATTTTAAATTTCATAAGTTAAAATTTTTCATTAGATTGTTTATTATTTTATTTTTTTAAAAATTTTTATACACTTTATTAATCCCTTTCGGGAAATTTGGCTTTGTTACTCAGCGTAACTGTGTCGCCACAAGAGCAGCGCCACTAATGCCCCAGCAGACCAGTACATTTAAGGTCACTTAAACCCAAATGCGGGGTGTTGCAGGCGCATATCACAAATTCAATAATTGCCTGTAGCTGGGTACCTGTTTTACAGGTGGGTGAACTGGGGAAAGTTAGGGTAAATTGCTTTCCCAAGGCAACTGCAACATGGCATGGTCGGGAATCTAAACCACGACCTCCAGATCGCGAGTCCCACGCGCTGACCACTCTGCCACACTGGGAACAATTTCCATGAAATCAGTAAAACCATTTCAGCCATTTTTCAGCAAAAACTCATTTCATGACTTTTATGGCATGTTTTCTATGCTTATGCTATGTCAATAAGTCACATCAAAATACCACTATAAAATTACATATGAAATATAAGCTGAACTTAAAGATCTTCAAAGAAAAATGTATGTACCCAGCTACAGATTCTAGTATGTACAGCCAAGTCCAGATAACTCAAACCTGGGTAGTTTGAATACTTGTTTAATTCAAGCTGTATTGATATTACCTATTTTCCCTTTTATTAATTAATGCTGGTACTGATAAGTCAAAATACAGATAATTTAAAGTTAAGTGTTGTTCACATAGGGTTTGAAATATATACAGAATGATCTGTAATCAAAAAGAAAGAAAGAAAAAAATGTTGACAAATCAATTTATACCTTGTTATTTTTCTTACTAATGTAAAAAGTAGTCCACCATTTTGTCTGACCAGAGAAAAATAACATGTTTTTTTTTTTTTAACTGTAATGGAGTGGGGTGGAATTAGCTATATAGACAAGGATCCACCATGCTTTATGTCCCCAAATTTGTAGCGGTTATAATGGAAAATCCATTTGAACATTGAGTGATGGAGGTAGGTAGATAGCCGAAAACATTGGAAAAGTCGCACCATAGAAGAATTTCCATTATTGGTACCAATATATATAGTACTTACCACTCAAAATGATAGGAGCTTCATCTAGTTTTCTGCGGCTCATCAGACACTTAGCAGTGGCTCTTAAACTCCAGTCACTCTTCAAGATGCACTCACAGTCCTGCACCATTCTGACCAACCCTTTGTGCTCGTAGTCGTAGATCAAAGATAAGCATCTTTCCATTTCATCATATTCCCTTTGGTCACATCTACTTGCACCAAATTTAAATGAGAGAAATTAACAACATAAGCTTTGCAAAGCCAACAAAAAAAGATGCATAGTATGAAGAAACACAATGACTTGGTATTGGTTTTTAACTTAGGTGAAAAATTATGGTCGCAAATGTAATGAACTTTAAGACAAGCATCTTTCCATTTCATCACATTCTCTTGTGTCGTACCTCCTTATTATATCCAATTCATAAAAGAGAAATTGACGAAATTGACTCTGTAAGTTTTTAAAGCTTACAAAAAAGATGCCTTGTATATTAAGACAATATAACTTTGTCTTATCTCTGAACTTCTTGAACTCTACGTCCGTACCAGTGCAATGACTTTATTTTTAGTTAAGTTTAGATTATTAACAATAGCAAAATAATTTGAACCTCAAAAGAAAGTTTTAAAGAAACCAAAACTTTGTTCTATACATCATGCAACTAGTTCAGATAAAAAAGGGGGTGGGGAAAAGTGTGGAGAGGGAGTGAGAGAAGCTAACCTTTTTGCATCCCTCAGATCACATAATGACTTGATATGGACTTTGTGGACTTCCAGAATCCATTTTGAGCCATTTTTGGCTTGCTTTTCCATCAGGCCTAACATCTCAGACAGTGGTTCTTTATAAACACCAAGACGAAAAACAAAATAAAAATACAAAAGATTTAAAATATTTATTTCCTATCAGAAACATAATTTTATTCAATTGAAGGGGAAAATGGGTAAAGATATGTACATAATTGACAAGAGCAAATTAAAAATCAGCAAGCAAACAAAAAAATATTCTCAATTTTCAAATATATTTTAATAAGTAATGCTTATTCAAAAATTCTTATTAAAAAGAAGTATGAGTTCAAAATATGATTGAAATCCATTTAACAAACCTATATAGATTATTCCTGCTGAACTGTATCTGTTATACCATTTTGCTTAACTCAGCATAGTTTTACTCACTAGATTTGAGAAGCGGCTGTGTTGTCGACATGACAACTCCTGAAAGGGACTTGCCAGAAAGTGAGGAGCTTTTTTCAGAAGGCCTTGCTGAGTCAGAGAAGTGTCTTTTCATGCCACAAGACCTTTGCCTCTTCTTTGGTGGCCATTTAAGATTTTCTGCAGACTTGCTTTTTACCCTTTCAATTGGTCTATCTGAATATAACCTTCCATTTACTGAGAATTGATTTGATTTGATTAGGCCTATTTCTAGATTCTTGCGTATTCTTGATAATACCACACCCACTTGACTTGGCGAGACTGGAGATGATGTTCTCTGTTGATCAGTATTCTTTGCTTTCTCCAGAACTTGCTTTGATTCTTGTTTAGGAGAATCTTGCCTTGGGTAAGCAGTGTTTGTTTCCTGGTTTCTGTGACTGCCACATAGTACAGCACTACTACAACTTGGCAAGGCTGGTAAAGATATGTGCTGTTGATCAGTGTTTACTGCGTGTTTTGAAACTTGCTTGGATACACGTTTACAAGATTCTACTTGAGAAAACTTCTCTGAGTAGTTACGTAATGGTGAGGAAGATTCATGTTTTTCAGGGGACGCAGACACAGCGGGTGAGCAATACTTGTGTCGGTTAGACAAATTTTGACCCTGGTATGAAAATTCTGTCAACTCATTGCAGTAGTCAGAAAAATCAGGGGATGTTGATATTTCACACCTTTGACTGGAACAGGCTGGAGGTATTTTTTTGTGAGGGGACCTAGTAAAATAAGAATTGCATTCTTGTCCCTTGTAAAGTTGTGGCTTTTCACTCATTTTGTCTGAAGTGCATGGATTCACTCTTTTTTCTTGTGATGGCCATGGCTCTATATCACATCTTCGTGACTTGAATGGTTTAGAAAATTCATTTAAATTAGACCTTGTATTCATTCTCGGAGATGTTGACCTTATAAGAATTATTGGAGATGTTGACCTTGTGTGCATTCTTGGAGACCTTGGCCTTGTGTGCATTCTTGGAGACCTCGACCTTGTGTGCTTCCTTGGAGACCTTGATCTTCTGTGCATTCTGGGAGACCTTGATCTTCTGTGCATTCTTGGAGACCTTGATCTTCTGTGCATTCTTGGAGACCTTGATCTTCTGTGCATTCTTGGAGACCTTGACCTTGTGTGCATTCCTGTAGACCTTGACCTTCTGTGCATTCTTGGAGACCTTGACCTCCTGTGATTTCTTGAAGACCTTGACCTGTGTTTTCTAGGAGACTTTGAGCTTCTACAAATTCTTTGAGACCTAGACCTTCCATGACTCTTGGGGGAGTTTGGCCCCCTGAGTTTTGATAAAGATGCTGAGGTTGTGTGGGATTTTGCAGATCTTTTATGTTTTCTTTTCTTAGACTTTTTGTGTTTCTTTACTACTTTTGACTTTATGAGGAATCTTGGAGACAATGACCCAACACGAGATATTAAAGATCTTGAAGAGTTTGGCCTGTTGTGAGAAGGTGGAGACCTTGACCCAATGCAACATGTTGGAGATCTTGACCTACTGTAAGATCTTGGAGACTGAGACCCAACTTGAGATGTTAGCAATCTTGACTCACTGTGAGATCTTGGTGATTGTGAAGATTTTGACCGATTGGGAGATTGCAGAGCTCTTGACTTGCTATGCCCTGTTGCTAATGACTTCAAACACCTTGAAGGCTTATCATGTCCCAAAGACGGGGATCTCACACACTCTTGAGGCCATTCAGACAGTGCCGTTCCCGTTCTAAGCTCCCAACCTGGGCCGCTCTTGGGAGGCGTTATGTCTTCTACAATGATGACATCTTCATGCTTTGACCTGGCCTGGCTGTAGCCCCAAGTGTTTCCTGTATTATTGTCCTCTGTCTTTATTTTTGAAAACGAATTAAAAACAGGTGCGAGAGGTTTGCCTGAATTCCTATCTTTGCCACTGGCCTGGGAATCAAGCTTTTGCAAAAATGGTTTATGCATATGCTGTTGTGAATCTTGAGACAAGATATGAGGGTGAGTAGGACTAAAGTGCTGCTGTTTACAATAATTACGGCACATAGGCGGAGAATCCTCCAAGTTAGGCTTATTTAATTTTCGGAGGCTACCTGCATTGCTGGTTCTTGATATGGATTTTTCTGCACAATAAGCGTAGTGAGAAAAAGACCTTGATATTTGTTTATCCTCAATGTTTGAATCAGATAAAAGGGAAGTGTGTGATACTGAATCTGGACTTGAAAGTATTTCTCCATCTGAAAGATCCAAATCTGAAGTGCAGTCAACCTTATTTTCAGTGATCAGTATGCAATCTTGACTTTTATTGATAAGCATCTTTTGCTCTGTTGCTTTTGGGTTCTTCTGTCTTGTACAAGATGCTACAGATGACCTAGAGCTAAGAGCACTATTTCCCTCAATATTTGATGACACTTCTTTTAAGTTCATTTTGATCTCAACATCATTGTTTGCTCCTGTAATCTCAACTGAGTCTCCAGAATAATCTGTGTAATTCACAACAGAGACCATTGTGTCTTGTTTTGGATCCAGGATAGGGTTGTTCTCACTTGCTTTTCTTGCAGCCTCCTGGGTTGAATCCCTTACTGTTGTCAGGCTCTCAATGGGAGCCATTTCAAAGTTTGTCTCTGTATAAGCTTTAAAATTACAAACTTCACTAGTTTCAATCTCAATATGTTCAGACACATTTATTGGAGAAGAGTCAGATTGTGCTATTTTAGTTGAAATAGAGATTCCAAGACATTTCCTGCTTTTGGTTTCCTGTTGATGAATGTCTCTATCTGACTTGTCAAACAGTATGTCTCTGTGGGTCTCAAATTCTTGAGGGACTTTTTTGACCATTGCTTGATTCTCAACTGCAACACCTACCACCTTTCTGCAGACTGAGGTCAATTTGTCAGATTCTTCAAGCGGCATGTCCAGGTGATTTGATAAATTCACATTTTGGCTTCCCTCTGCACTCTTTGTTTCCTGTGAGTTAAAAGCTTTATTTCCCTCAATATTTGATGATGTTCCTTTGAAAATCAATTTTAACTCAACAGCATCTTTTGGTCCTAGGATCTCAACTGAATCTCCAGAATAATCTGGGTAATTTACCAAAGAGGCCATTGT
>BMAT01003775.1:117841-128536 GCA_019649035.1 Elysia marginata | reverse complement strand
AGGTGAGCGATTTTCGAATACCCTGTAAAAAATGTAAAATCCGTGCATATAGAAAAACCATGTGGTCGAGATTCTCAAAATTACACACAAGGGTACCTTACAAGGTGCCTGATAATTATTTGCCATTTTTAGAATTAAACGATTTTATTTTTACCAGGCTTATCTGAAGTTGATCGTCATCGTGCTTTAGGACTGCTCCAAGCAGGTCTTCCCATCAGTGAAGTTTCCCTCCGTATGAATGTAAACAGGACGACGATTTTCAGACTCAGACAACGTCTACATAAGACGAATACGGTGAGTGATTGGCCCCGTTCTGGGAGGCCTGGATGCTATACACAGAGACAAGACAGAAACCTTGTCAGAAATCATATGAACAACAGATTTCTTTCAGCTTCAGCTTCATCGCGCCAGACAAAAGGAATAAATAATCAACTTATAAGTGCAAACACAGTAAGAAGACGTTTATCTACTTCTGGCATATGTGCTCGTCGCCCATACATCGGCCCCATCCTGACCCAGCGTCACCGACACCAACGTAGGCTATGGGCCCAGGAACATGCCACTTGAGATTGCATCCAATGGCGAAGTGTTGTATTCAAGTGACAAATCTCGATTCTGCATTGACCATGCTGATGGCCGTGTACGTGTATGGAGAAGAAGCGGTGAAAGATACCAAGCAGATTGCGTTAAGGAACACAACAGGTGGGGTGGATCATCTTTGATGATGTGCTGCTGTACTGGAAGCCCAAGGGGAGCACACAAATTATTAGCCGGAGCCTGTCTTGATTTGTAATTAAATTCTAAAGTCTTATCTACTGAACAGGTATGTAAAAATGGTCAAAATTCCTGTATAGTTTGTATTGTGGAATTTTACCAATGGTATCCTGTTTTCATAAAATCTACTTTATCGAGGGTCTTTTGTTTTATTCTAATTTTCTCGTCCTCAGAGGCCACCGATGAACTTGGCGTTATTTTAAGTTGAAAAAGCAATAAATGACCATTAAAATGATGTATCACATGTCTCATTTAATCCATTGCAGTTTTCAGTAATATTTATAATTTATATTGAAGATTCGATGTTGCGTTTCTTTTGGCAGTCAGTATATGTAGGTCTTGAGTATCTCTACTGTCTGACTTTTTATACTTTTGGTATTGAGATTTTTATCCAACCTTTGTTATTTTAACCACTTTTTTTCTCTTTGTTTGAGTGGTGGTATAACTTAAATGTCCAAAAAAGTAAAAGTTATTCAAGATATCTTCTTTTCCAAGGCACAAAATATTATAAACATCATTTAAAAGGAATCTGCAAGGTTTTGTGGCATTTGGTTGATAATTATTTGAGATATACTGTTCCAACTGCATCAAAAAGAAAAAAAAAAGAAAATGATAAAATTGAAAAAAAGTATGCCAACTTTTCTTAAAATTGGTTCTACCTTGCATATGAAAAAAATTAAGATAAATGCATCTCTTTTTATTCCATATTTGTGCTACACATAAAGTAGATAGACCAAGCCGCGGCCAGTTTGTAGAACTCTGATATTTTGATTACTGTAGAGGCCCCCAGCGCGTCTAAGTAGCTTCCCTTTGCTAGTGTGTATGCCACATGCATTCTACAAGTCTATCGATACTGTCACTTGGGTTCAATAGGTCAAGGATCTTTGAACTGTAAAACTTCCCTTTTTAGCTAAAGTATAGTGACAAAGTGCGACCAGACCTAACCAAGTATGGCCAGACCTAACGGCAGCCAGTTTGTAGAGCTGTGTGATTAAGAGGCCCGCAGCTTCCCTTCGCTAGTGTGTTATTTGTATCTAGACCTTGATTTTTGAATTGTTGAATTTAACAACTTGAGCTTTTTCTTAGGCTTTGCCACACACCTGGCCGCACTGGGGAAACCGAATATCTGGCCGCGCTCAGGGAAGTGGCCAAAATTGGGTTAATCTTGTTCACACCATTCAATAGCAAGTCAGCGTGCCATGAATAGAGCAGCATTGCTGTAACTGTGGGCCCTGACCTTGGCCATCTTAGGCCATGAGCGGACCGATCACAAGTGATCTAAATACAATTAAACAATGACCTTGGCCATCCTAGGCCATGAGCGGATCAATCAGAAGTGATCTAAATACAACTATGATATCAAATAATGTCTAGTGAAGCCTCGTGGCCGCGGTTGGTCTTCTGGCTCTAGATCTAATAAGAAACAATTTTGCTTATAGATAAACAAAAATCCTGGCAAGCATGGTGGAAATGGAAATTCATATTTTTACAAAAATTTTAAGACAAAAAAATTGAACTGAAGCTTTTATATACCTCAAATTTTTGTTTAAAGTTCATTATACAGCTTATTAAAGTGTTTTCGGGGGCTTCAACTCAAAACTAGATTGGACAGCTTGTGCCTGAACAAACCTGGTTACTTAAAAAATACACAAGATTTTAAGCATTCTCTTGGCAGAATAAACTACTTTTTTATGGGTTGCTTCTACAAGAAGTGAAATATATATATGTAAAACAATACATAGAGTCCAATTTGGATACTTTGAACCGCATGGAAACGAATTTTAACAACAAATTACAACAAAAAAAATAAATTTTGTATGAAATTCCCCAGTCTTGATGAAATTATATTATACCTGATAAATTTTAGTTAATTGCTCAAAGACAGGATTTTTACCTACCTATTCAATTCTTAGAAGCCAATGAAATTTACCTTTACTTGCAGCTGCATTCTTTAAAGGCGTGGTTTTTGGTAGTGGTGGCAATAGTGAGGGTGGTGGCGGCGGAGATTGTGAAGATCCTGTCAATACCCTCAAGTTACTTTTGTGACTTTCTCCTCTCTCTGAAACAACTTTATTTACAGAGCGAGTGTTCGTGGTGTCTTCCAATGCATTGCTGCAGCGGCCACGGGATGAGGGATCAGACTGGGCTGCAGCAAGCGGTGAGGGATCATTTTGAGATTGGCTCTTTGCGGGGTTCATAGGAGTTGCTTGGTTTGTATCACCAGCACTTGAGCTGGACTTAGTTAAGTTCAGTGTCAGAACGGGTTTTGGTTTTATGGACGCACAGGTTAATCCAGGATTCAAGATGCGCTGTTGTTGGTCAGATGTAAGAGCTTCAATAATATCACTTTCCTGACTCAAGGAATTGTCAGGGAGACTTACATTATGGCTATACTCGGCTGGATCAGCCAGGAAAGTTGAGACAGGGTTGATATTCAAGTCTGAGTTTTTTCTTGACAAACGATGAGTCATATCAGAGGGAATGTTTTGTGATGAAATGGTATTGTGTATAACGGTCTGAAAAGCAAAAAAGAGGAGGAATCAAGCAACTTCATAGAAACTTTGTAAAAATATGCTTCGACTAAGTATAACCACACTGCTGTGCTCTGTGCCATACCATAATGGAAAAAACACCCATATTTTATAGTGATGGTGCAGAGAGCTACTTTTTAGAGAAAGGTTTTGAAGTCTGCCCAAGACAGTACAGTGGAACTCTTGAAGAAAAATCTTGTTAAAATGTTGCTGAAAACAGGTCTTATAAGAGGCGGGTCTTACTTCAGGCGTTAGATTACTATTTCCATATAAGCAGACATCTTCAAAATTAAAGTCACATCAATAGGGGTGGTCTTTATTGAGGGGGTCTTTATTGAGCGGGTCTACTGTAATACATTGAAACAATAAAGAGCACTGCCAACCACAGCTTTTGTGATCATTTTACATGTTTTGCAGAACTACTACCCTCAGCAAATTTACGACATACACTTTCCTATGTCTCCATCTACATGAAGTAAATTCCATTGACAGCCTTAAAAGGCTTGTTAAACAAAAGAACATTCCATAGTTTGTTTCTGAACTGAACTATTTCAGTATGCATAGTTGAAAGTATTGATTGTGGTGGCAATTCCCCACAACCCCAAATTTTTAAAATTACCTATTACAGCAATGCCTTAAATATGATAAAAGTGACCATCAACACAGTTTTCAAGAAAATAATTGCTCTATAGTAGTATTTCTTCATCAAAATGCCAACACAAAAAAGCAATATTGTTGAATGAAACCATCGCAAGGAAAAATTCTAAATTTTAAAAAAATCTTTATTTTAATAAGTTGTAGTAAAACAGAAAAATGCATCAGTTTACACACAAGCCTGTTACTTGAGTAATAGCTTTTGTGAATTACTATAAAAATTAAACATGTTGCTTCAATAAAACCATCCTCCACTTTACCAAAATTGAAACAGATGAAAATTCTCACTATATGGTAGTGTAGAGTCTGACTAAGAACCTATATATACATTCATCAAAGCTTGTAGGATGTTTTTTAAAGTTTTACCTGATCTTCAATAGATGTTTCAAGTTGTTGCGTTAGAGACTGCTCTGCAAGCTCTTCAGCCATGTCTGCCATTTCGCGACGAATATCAAAGTTTTTTAAATCCTCCATGCGGATCAACTGTTCAGGTTCTCTGGTGATTAAAACAAACGTACAACTACAAGCGTAAATTTATTAGATTTGAAAAAAACAACAATTTTAAATGTTGAAAACCTTTTAAAGTTAAATTATAACTCTGATAGATAGTCTAATAAATAGTGGCATTTTTTCTATCCTACAATAATCTGTTTCAGGGAACTTAGTTTTGTTACTCAGAGTAACTGTGTTGTGTGTTGCCGCAAGAGCAGCGCCACTAATATCAGGCATTGAACAGAGAGCCAATACATATTTCAAGCAGTGTAATCAGGGATGCAAGAAATAATCACACTAAAAGTAGCAATAATTTTTCCAGCCCTCTTGACATTGGAGGGGGGGGGGGGGGGNNNACCTCATGTAAAGAATCTTTGATCTACAAAATACAACAATTATTACAGACAGAGCTAGTTGCTGTCTGTGTCTGAATCATAATTAAAAACTCAACCCAAAAGCATGAATGAAAATTCAGGAAGACTTTTATCTTCTGAAAATCATTAACTTTCCAACTGTTGAGCTAAAGAAAAATGCAGGAAAATGTTTTAAAAATCAGAATTACTGCAAATTTAACCTCAAGGTGATAATTGGGCAGTGTAAAAAGGTGGTGGAAATAGTCCATAAGAAGAGAAAAAAATGCACTAGTCTTCTAGTTTTGGTACATACTCTTCATCCTTTATATCCTCTGGCCTACAAGAACGCTTAAATGTATAGTCAGAGAATCTGCATTGTCTAGAGTCTTCAGCAACCAGATCTCGCTGCTGTCTCCCAGCCGCTCGGAAGGTGTTCGAGGTCAAACACTGCATCAGGTCCTGCAGATCTCTGGAGAGAAGCCATTAAGTTAAGTACTAAAGAGTTTTCAACATTTTGCTACATAGTGCATGTATTCTACCACAGTTACCTAACCTATTGATTTTTGTTTGTAGTTAAAGACTTTCGGATGTTTTGTATTACAGTTTTGTATACATCAAATACTGAATATATGTATAACTGATTGCTAGTTTTTGTAAGATTTTTTTTTGTTTTCCTTTTTGTTCAATGCTTGTCTAAGTTTTACTGGCAGAAAATGTCTGTCAATTTTTAATGAACATCTCTTCTACCTAACAGGGGAAATTCATAAAATTACAATTATTTCATTAAAATCAAGGAAAACAACCCCTGGGGTAAAGTTTTTATCAGAGACATATGGAAATGATAAACTTAGGCAACTATACCATTGAGAAACTGCTTACTTGTAAGGTAAATCAAAACTGGAGTAGTCTTTTGTTTTCCTCTCAGGCACAGGACGGCTGTATGGATGACCTCTTCTACTCCTTCTAGCCTCTAATACCTGTTGTATATCCTTGCCTATGAATGGTTGATTGTTTGATGATATGGGCTGTGGATAAAGTAAAGATTTTGGTGACCTTGGTGTAATAAAGGGGTTGTAATGTATCCTATCCTGTCTGTTTGATAAACTACATGTCGCTAAGCTCAATTATTTAAAATTGTGAAGACTTTTCAACTACATTAACTTAAATAGGAGAGGTAAAGAAAGGAGAACATGATTCACTAAAGCATTTTTAGTGGAAGCCCAAAGGAAATGTACACTGTCCTTCACCCCCCACCCCTAACCACCCTAACAAATGCTCCTAAGTGTAACCTACAGAGGGAGCCTATTTTCAGTTATAAATGTCTAGAAAAGAATGGGTTAGCTTTTGCATCAGCATGATCTGCCAACGAGTTATCCCCTACACTTCTTGTGAATGGCAGCACTTCCGTAACTCAGAACTTCACTGCTCGTTCCTCTCTGAAACAATGAAATGCCCGCCCCTATACCTGCTTTGGTGCTTCCAAAGCCATCAAAACAAAATAAGGCCAATTAATGTTCTTTTTCTTCTTCAAATTGGGAATGAGAATGGAGCACAAAATTATTGTCCTTGCCCAAAAGCAATTGACTTCAAATAGGAAGTATGTCAACAGGAACAATTTGCGCTCTAATCTCATTCCCATATCTGGCCTAGGTTTGCTTAGGAAACTTTAAACTGGATGTACTCAACTTAATGTTCTTTGTTTCGTTCTCAATTCCATAAGCATCCTAGAACCCTTATTATTTTGGTCTCTTAATGAGAATTTTTATACAGAAACCGAAATATATAGCTCCTGGAGGCGAAATTGGTGCAAAGTTTACTCAGTTTTTACAAAAGTTATAGAAACTGACTGAATCTTTACAAAAATTTCGTAAAGTGTACTCAATCTAGAAGCTTGAAAAGTGTGCTGAGTCCTTACAGAATGTAGCAAATTTACTGAGTCTTAACAGACGTTAACACAATTTACTGAGCAGTTAAAGAAATTGGTTAAGTTAACATAGTCGTTACAGAAGTTAAAAAAGTTTACTGAAACTTTACAGAAGGTAGAAAATTTTACTGAGTCTTTACAGAAGTAAGCAAAGTTTACTTAATTTTTACAGAAACTAGCAAAAGTTTTTGAATCTTAAAAGAAGTTACGAATTTTATTGAGTCTTTACAGAAGTTAGCAACTTTACTCAGCCTTTCCAGAAATTACAAACAGCATTGAGTTTTTAAAGAAGTTAGCAAAGGTAACTGAATCCTTACAGAAGTTAGCAAAGTTAACCGAGTTTTTTTAAGTGTTTTCAGATATGTTCGTAAAGTGTACAAAATTTCTGTAGACCTGTGTAAATTGTACAAGTGCTTCCCAAATTTTTGCAAAGTGTGTGGTGTCTAAATAGTAGTCAGAAAAAAATTGAGCTTCTCTAGGAAATTCTGAAGTTTTATTTTAGAAGAAAGGATATCCATTGAATTAAAGAAGGATATATATACTTTCCTTTTAGTTGGCAAACAGAATGAAGTCTTTACAGAAGGTAACAAAATGATGAGGTTCCCCACAGAAATGAGCTAATCTAGATAAATGGGAACCAGACGAAGTCTGCACAAAAATTAGCAATATGCCGGAGTTTTCTATAGAAACTAGCAAAATGTCTGAAGTATCTGAAGAAAAGAAAAGTTAAAATAATGTCAGAATGCTTTACAGAAGAAATCAAATTTGATCCTACACAGTTTACAAAACGTACGGAGTCTCTATTATGTTACGTAAATAAATTATATTGGGTATCTACAGAAGTTATCAAAGTTACAAGAAGCTGTAGAAAATTTCATACAATGTACGGAGTCTCTACATATAAGGCTTGTAAACTGTATAAGGTATCTAAAAAGGTTATCGAATTTACAGGAGAATTTAACAAATGTACGGAGTCTCTACAAAGGTGATTCTACATAAGTTATCAAATTTACAGGATGATGTTGGAAATCTAACATAAGTTAGATAACTACATGTATACTGGGTATGTAAAAAGTTATCAAAACTACAGTAGAATTCTTAAGAGTGCACCGAGTCTTTACATAGAATAATGCACTGTACAGGTTATCTAAAGAAGTTATGACTGTTATCAAAGACAAGAGTCTGTGGAGAATTTAATAAATCGTACGGACTTCTCAGATGAGTTAGTTTGTATGGAAGTTAGCAAAGTTAAAGGATGATCCGGGAGACAGAGCGCAAGTAAGAACAATGTAAAACGTCCCTACAGTGTCTGGAAAAATCAGAAACTGCACAGTCTCTACAGAAGTTAGTGAATTTACGGGATATAAGAAGTTAGCAAAGTGTCCACAGACTCAACTAGCAAACCCCCGGGATACTCTGCATAAGTTGGCAATGTGTTTGAATCCTTTCCAAATATAGCATAGTGTACGAAATCTCTGTAAAATTAACATAAATAACAAAAAGTGCAAAGTTTAAAAAAAAATATTTAGAAATCGTACGAAGTATGTTTTAAGTGTCAGGATTCTTTACGGAAGTAAGCAAACTTCACAGAGTAAGTAAAATGTACTATGTCTTTACATGAGTTAGTAATATACGTACGGAGTGTCTACAGAAACTAACAAAGTGTTAGCTTGCTGTGCAGAAGATAGAGAAGTGTACGGAGTCTCTACATAAGATACAGGAGGCTTGACAGAAGTTAGCCAAGTATGCGGAGTCTCTTAAGAAATTTGAAAATAGAACGAAGTCTTTACAAATATAACTAAGAAAAGTATCGGATGCTCTACAGAAGCTAGCAAACACCCTCTATAGAAGTTAACAAACACCTAGGTTTTGTGTCGGGAGTCTCTGTGGCAGGTAGTAAAGTGCACAGAGTCTCTACATAAAATGATGAACGGTACGGAGTGTCTACAGAAATAAGGAAATTACAGAATGCTTAGCAAAACTTAGAGAAATGCGCAAGCCCGTTTGTATAATTTGCGTGCGTGATGGTGTGTGTGGTGGTGGTGGTTTTTAATCAATTAGGCTAAAGATTTTAGGTTCCGCTAAAACTAATAAACAAAAGACAAACAAAACAACATAACTAAAACAATCAACATTCCATTATCAAACGCTCAGACAGCTTCTCTTTTTATAATGATGTTGGTGTAAATAACGTCTATTGAAAGATGCCACGACGCAATGTGTGTGTATGGGCGTATATTTTTTATGCGCGCGAATGGGAGGGCGGGGAGAATAAAAAATACGCGTCTATAGCAATTACATGTATTCTTCTCCCATTATCAAAATAGTGCTCAGTCAGACTGCTTCTATTGCTTGGCGATCAGTCTGAATAACATCATTATTCAAGGACGCTGCAACGCTTTCCCCCTGCAAGACAGACTGACCCTTCAACCGCAATTCTAAACCTAGTGGGAAAGGAGGGGGAGGGTTTTCTGCTGGACCCAATTGTTAAGAAAAAAAATACAAAAAAAAAAAAAAAAACGAGAAAAAAAAAAGATTAACACCTTCCGATGTCACAATGCAATATTACACTATTTAATCCAAAAGTTTGTGACGTCAGTTGGTTTAGTTGGTTGTTTGAATTTTAACGTCTCTTTTCAACTACAAAGTTATATCAGAGACGGCGCTTGGGACATTTGAAAGCGTGCTGCCACACTGTGATATACGGAGCGCTGCATACACCACACCCAGTCACATTATCCAGACACCGGGCGGACCAGACTTAGCACTAAATCCATAATGCCAGACACCAGGCGGATCAGCTACTACATGGTGTAATAGTATACCAATTGGTTTGACTCGGCCGGGGATTGAACCCGTACCTCCCGATCTCTGAGCGAGTGTCTTTACCGCTAGGCCACAGAGGCGGTCTTTGTGACGTCAGAGTCAAGGGCGTTATACTAAGATTTTACATAGACAAGGTCAATATATTTCTCTCTATCTGGATGGTTGGGAAGAATCCAATCCTAAAGTTGCTAATGTCCCTTTTTTGCTGAATCAGTAAAATTTACAAAGACAAAACAAAAAGTTTTACTGCCAGGAGCAAAGAATATAAAGCTCCTGGAGACGAAATTGGTGCATCCTTTTATTTTTAGTTTTACAATTTACTACTAACAAACGCTAACCTTCATATTTTCTCAAGCAACCATTTGCAACTCGTGAGAATCAAGATATTTCAAAAGACCTTGTGAGAAGTACAGGAAATGGAGAAGATGGAGGGAGAGTGAGTAAAAAAGTGTTCTTAGACTAAGAGTTAGAAGGATTCATTTCATAACAACTAGAAGAACGACAATTCTACTAAAGACAGTTTCTTTTTCAGCCCTACAGTTTCCAAGGGGTTGTTACAATAATTATTTGCTGCACGTAGAAAATACAGAGTGGGAAGGGCAGAATCGGTAATGAACTAAGTATTCCTGGTATGTCAAGTCGTTTTCCAGCTAACTCAACTTATCTTTAGCCCTGGACAAAAAAATAAGAACAAACATATGCGCATAAAGAGTTAAGGAATCTCCCGTGAACCCGGATTGGGGGGGGGGAGGGGGTAGGAAGGGGCAGGAAATTATAGAACGCTCTTGTAGTTGTACTTTTGGTAGAAACATAGAAGTGGCGAAACGTTATATAAACTCACGAAAGTGTCAAAACTTAAAACCTAAAGGTGAGCTTCCTTGTGTGAAATATTATGCACCATGTGATAATTATTCCAAAAAGGGAAAGCCAATGCCACGCGCTTGATTTAATTAGACCTAGATGTAGACGCGTACAAAGCTAATTTTCAGAATAGTGAAATAGTCTCACAGAGAAGAAATAATATAAATTCAAGAATTGTTTTGCATACATGTGTCCTTGGAGATCACGCTCCCAGTGTTTTCTTAGAACGACTGTTTTTTGGACGAAATACTTGAATCTTTTATTCTTAAGCTAAGCGTTC
>BMAT01003775.1:67612-96007 GCA_019649035.1 Elysia marginata | reverse complement strand
CGGAAACGCTATTACCAGACTGATGAAGTTGTTAAAAGCAGACAAAAAAATGTATATACTAAATATCAACAAAACTGTAACAGAATGTTTTAGTCCTCTAACCAGATTAAGGTGATAAATTTTTTATCTTTTCGACATTCTTCTTCATTACACGTATAGCTAGTTAAGTGCCAGAGCACATGATCAGACAAAATTGAGACATACATGTAGTAGGATATGAAACTTAAGCATAAGCATCTCCATCTATACGTTTAATAGAATACCACTCTACTTCAACTTCAAGTAAATCTTCTTATGCTGGACGCTGGTTGCATGGTTGAGCTAAGGTTAATCATGGCGTTTTGATAGCAAGCTTAAAGGGCATGACGTGCATTTTAACAGAAATGTAGATGCTTCAGATTATTGTAATCAACTTAGCAAGACCAAATAATGTTACTTGGAACTTTGTAAATGGCGATGACGAGAACCTATAAGAACCACATAACAGATGCCATAATTTCCATTGTAACCAAAAGAATTTTCATACATGGACAAATAAAACCAATGTTTTGTACCCTTATATAACGAACCAGTGAGAAGCCTGGCCAAAAAGTCTTAGTTGGGGAGTACAGAGAAATGGTAAAGAGAAAATACTGCCTCTCATAAAAATATTTGAATGGAAACGAAGTCTCTCAACCGACGTAGATTACAGCTAAACGCAATTTATAATACAGTAGACTCCACATGTGAAAGTTGACACTACCCTCTTCAAACTCCTTCCAGAATTCTATACATAGATGGCAAAGACGTTTTGCTTAACTCGCTTCAGTACACATTTAAAAAGAACCCTGACACACACAGGGTTTGTTGGGGAGGGGTAACCGAAATCATATCAAATCCCCTTCAATTGATACCAATTTTTAAAAGGCATCACAAACAAATTACATGTACATGTATAAAAATCATAATGCCGCTTAAAAGGAAGACAGGCATCTCTAAAGCCAAATAATTTAATTCAATGAATAAACTTCTTTCATAATCTCCACAAACAGTCTGAAAAAGTTTTAGCATAATCAGTCATTACACTTTACTGCAACCTTCATTTGTTTTTAATAATGGCACTCTCATTTCTTGATATGAAAAAAGTAGTTGTCTCTGTGCCCACATGTTAGAAAAACCTTTTTTTCTCATTTAAAATAAAATCAACAATTGTTGCTCAATTTCTAATACGACTAAGCTAACAAAGTACAGTCTTTTACTTGGCTTGGATTATTTGAAGGCCATGATAAAGGCAATGAACATCGATCAAGGAACACAGTTTAATAAGGCATGATTCCTTTTTTAACCTTGAAGTTACTAGCAATAGCATATCTGTATGTTAGTTTATCGACTTGCCTTAGATAAAGAAAGAGCTCAAACTAAAATGCTTACTTTCATTAAAAAAAATAAAAGGGATACTTAAAATGGAAATACAAAAAGATGTACTGATAGGCGTATCCTAACCTTGCATCCTGTAGCGTCCCACATCAGCTGAGTGCCACTGCCTCTATCAGCCTTCATTATGTGATCCTCATTTTTTGAAGTTTCCACATCCATTGGGCACCCGAGGAAGTTATCTCCGCTGCTTGCCAGTCCTTCCAGTCTTGAAACCAACGTGTTACATTCACCTGGCTGGAAATTACCACGAGATGAAATACTGTGCTGATGGTCATCATTGTTGACCCTCTTACTTGCGGCTGATTCAGTACGAGAGTTCTGAGCCATAGAGGTTTCATTTCTGAACCTTAATGTTTTGTTTGACAGAAATCCTTCCACACAATCAAGTTGATCAGATTCACTAGAACGACTACCCCCTTCCTTGTGATGCCCATGAGCCTGAACGTTTTTGTCTCGTTGAGAGTTGGGGGAGGAAGGCCTTCTTGAAAAGGCTTTTGAAGGAGGTCTGTTTGCCTTACTTAGAACTGATGTTGCTTGCCTAGTATCAGAACTCTTCTGTGATGATTCTTGGGTTATCTCTGTTCCGTATTTTGAAGTTTTCACCTGGCTGGGAACACTTCCACTAACTTTTATATTTAAACCTTGTTTCTTGGGTGCTTCACTATTGGCTAGTTTTACATTGGAACCTGGTTGAGCCGACTCACAGCTGGGTGTGCTGGCTGAATGCACATTTGTAGAACTGGATTTTTTGGGGATCTTGAAATTACTCCCAGTGAAAACATTATGTAAGCTTGCACCTTCAACGGGTTTCTTTGTAAGATTGTTACTGGGCTCAGATCCATTTGAAGACTTTGTTCCGCCTTTTAATTTGACCTCTTTAGATAAAGGACTGCCTTTATTCTTTTTTTTAGTAATAAAACTTTCAATATCAGTTTTCTCATAAGAATTTTTATGATTAGAAAGTGAAGGTTTATGATAACTTTTAGTTGCTGAAACTTCTTTCCTGTTCCCTATGTTTTTGCTGCAAGTGTTTTTGGGATAAGCTAGTTTTAAGCTTTGAGAATTGCACTCTTCAACATTTTTCATTTTGTGATGACCAGTAGCAATAGCAGTTTCAATTTTTTTAGCGGTTTTGGAAGAGATGTTGGATTTGTCAAGCACTGTGGCATTTGAAGTCTTGCTTTTATCTTTAATGTTTGATAAAGTCTTTTCTTGCCTGTCATTGTGCACCTGATTCTGTGTTGATGAGCTGCAGTGGCGTTTCCTAGTTTCACTTTTTTCATGCAGTTTAAGTGTTACTTGGCTATTAGTGCACTGTTGCTCCTCTCTCATTGCCTTATGAGATTCAAGTAACTTCTCTACAGCACCAGCTGTATCAGTGGAATTTAGGGAAGAAGAAGCGCCACGTTTAGTAGTGAAATGGACACATGTTGCTGATTTTTTAGGAGTCTTCTTTTCTACTTTCCTTATTAGTGTAGGTGATTTTGATGGCAACACAGATGATATGTTTGTGGGATTCTGATTTTTCATACAATTTAACTTGCTTCGATTTGGGCAATTCTTACTCAGCGTTTTTGGCCCTGTTTCTTTTTCTGGTCTTGCACAAACATTAGCATTATTCTTAGGCTTCTGTGCCCTCTCCACTGTAAATGGATCTTCAGATGTAGAGCCAGAGCTTACATTTGACTTTATGGCCGAGGATTTATTACTCTCATGGCTAACAGTTGTTTTAGCTGAGTCTGAGTTTTTTGAAGATTCAAACGCGGGGCCAGCACATTCTTCAGGTGTGACTTGTTCCTCTAAGGATAAATTTTGCAAGGATGAGTCTGCCTGAATCCTTGAGTTGTTTTGCCTTATTGATATTCTTATCAAATTAGTTTGCACTTCTGCAATCCTACGTTGTCTATTTCGAGACCTAATTTGCTTTGATTTTGTCAATACACATGAAATTTGTGTGTTACTAGATTCATTTTTATCACCAGTTCTTAAAGTTGAAGCAGCCGTTGGTAACGTTGGGTGATTTTTGTGTTGTGAAGAGACATTGACACTTTCAGGACTCAATCCAAGTTTTTTCAAAGACTTGGCACTCAGTTTATTGAGAGATACTGATTGCTTTATTAGCGATTTGATGTTCACTAGCCTTATTTCACAGGGATGTACAAGGTTTTTTGAAGTAGTTTGATGCTTTTTACTTTTCTGCTTCGAAGGAATGTTCGTTTTCATAATTTTGTTAGAAAACTTGCGGAGTGATTTTACTTTCTTTGTGTTTGAGCTTGACTTTTCATCTGGACGTTTTAAGTTTTCATCAAGAACAGCATCACTGTAACTCACTCCTTTAAGTATCGATTCGCTTTTATTCGCAGTCTTATCATCAGATGTAGGTTTGGAAGAGTTCCTAGAATCGCTGAAATCATTTGGTTGTTCACCTACTGAAGTGTCTGAGACTGTTGCCTCTATTACCTCTTGATTTGATGATGTCAGTGAGCTGTTTTTAGAGCCAGGTGACACCTGACAAATTTGACTTTGTGTTTGAAGTCTTTGCACATGACCTTGGTTACAAGCCAAATCTTTCCCACTCTGAAATGTTTCAAAGCAGTGGAAAATGTTTCTATCTCCACCATAGTTATGCTGAGGTTCAGTGTAAGTTGTGGGTGAGTAGACTGGCTGACATGAAGAAGTATTTTTCTCTCTATCAATCTCTTTCCTGTATGCCGATGGTGAATGAGTAAGAATGTCTGAGACTTTTGCATTGATTTCTATATCCACATCCCCATCTTCTGATGAAGAAAACATTGGAGGAGACAATGCCCAACGCTCATGAGACACACCTAAAAAAGTTTGATTGTAAGTGTGTCCGAGGCTAAAGTCACTCATTTCTTGCTGGTTGGAAACATTGAAAGCTTTATCCATAGAAGCGTTATTTATAAACATTGATTGATACGCCTCTGGGCTCTTCAATTGCCAGTCAAAGCCCAAGTTTTGAAAAAGCTCTGTGCTCTCTAGGACCTTGACAGTACCGTCATCATCATCAGGGCCAGCGACATCAAGACTCGATAAAATGTTTTTAGGGTTTTTTTCATAGTCTTTGTACTTGTTTTTCTGTTTTTGGAGAGGTTCCTCTTCATTTTCCGCTGCCATATTTACATTGTGTGCCACAATAGTCTCTGATAAAATGGCTGGAGAAAAGGTAACTTGATCAATAGGTCTTGAAGCGCTTGATGACTTAGAGCAATCAGTATCTTTCCTATGACCAAACTCAATAACCTCTTTTGATGTCCCTGCATTAAAGTATCTCTCATTGTCTGGTATATTTGTACCGGTCATAAACAAGGCTTTCAGGACGTTTGGTCTTACAACTGCAGGGAAATAGTCCATGGTGCAGTGAGAAGAGACAATGTCCTCAGGACAACTATCAGAGTCAGAGACTACCTCCACATAGCCTGGAGCTGTCCTTTCAGAGGTCATAACTTGTGGTCTGTGTTTTTCATCTTCATTATCTGCATCGCTGATATCAGAAACATGTATCTCTATCTTGTCTGACAGTCTGAGAGTAGATGTTGGGGTCAATCCTGTGTCAATTTGGTATTCCCCATCTTCCAAATCAGAGAAAGGTATAATTGGAGATAAATTATCAAGGGATGGAGCCTGAGTATCGACATAAGAAGTATGTCTTACATTACTGTCCAACCTTGGGGTGAATTTTTGACAGGCCTGTTCATCATCTGTCACATCCTTGGTTTGTAAATGATTGAACATTTCTGAGCAGTCCATGATATTATTCACCCCCAGTCTTATCTGTTTTTGATTATGGACCAGGCCATCATTTTCGGTCTCAACATCATAAAAAGGTGCTTGACTTTTATCAGAATGTTGAATGCCACCACCAGGTTTATCAACGGTATGTTGATCACTATCAGTTGGTGTCTGCCCATAGTTAGTCTTTTCAAAATGTTTTTGACATAGTTGCTTGTTATAAACAAGTTGAAAATAATCAGAAGGCAATTGTGTATAACAAGTTTGTAGAGTAGCATTTTCAGTTTGTTCAAAACTATAATCAAATAATTGTCTACAAACAGTCTGTTGAACACTATAAGCAAGCATTTCCCTTTCAGAAATCTTTTTAACATCATCAACATATACTAGTGTATGATCAGCCTGTTGGAGATCAGCAGATGGTAATTGCCTTCTCTGAATCTGAACTACACCAGAAGGTGATTGTTTATCATTGCTGTCTTCTTGAGAGCCACCAGAAGGTGATTGTTTATCATTGCTGTCTTGAGAGCCATAAGAGGGTGTTGGTCCATATCGGTTTTGATCACCCAGCAGAATACAAGGAGTCAATGACTGCCTATCATCAGTGTGTTGAAGCTGAATACTTACAACGGGTGCAGGTCTTTCATCAGTGTGCTGAATATTAACCGCAGGTGCAGGATGATCATCAGTCAGATGGACACAAACAGTGGGGGTTCCATCATTGTGTTGGATACAAAAAGGAGGTGTAAGTCTCTCATCAGTGTGCTGATCATAAACAGTAAAATGTCTTTCATTAGTTTGCTGAACACAAACAGCATGAGTAGGTCTTTCAATACCAGGTACCAATAACTGCCAATTAGTGGCTTGTTGATCACCACCAGCTGCATGACAATTAGTATTTTGTTGAGTAACATTAGCACACAACAGTCTGTCAGCAACCATTTCATCAAGTGGAACGCAATAAGTAAGCAACCGCTTATCAGAACTACATGTACGTTGAAAAACATCACCAGCTGCATGGTTCTCCTCATCCCGTTGAATATAAGGGAGAATATGTTTATCATTGTTGGAACAAGACTGTCCCTTTTCGGTAGCTTCTGTCTTTGCATTGTCAACAGATTTTTCTACAGCTAAGCCTTCTTTGTTAGCTTCCTGACCGTTTGAAAGTTGTAAGGGAGTAATGTCTTTATTTATGTTACAATTACAGCATGGCTGCTCCTCTTTGGCATCTTCTGTCTGTGGATCTTCAACAGGATTTTCTGAAGTTGAGCTATCTCTACCATTTTGCAGGCTCTCAGCAGATACATCTCTGTCACTCTGCCAGCTTGGCATAACAGTTATGTCCATGTTAAAATGGTGGAAGCTTGCTCCAATACAGCCTAACATATGGAGGTCAACCTTGTCGCTATGACTAAGGGTGTTGTGCCCGCATTGTATCACACACCCACAGCCCTGAACTGTGTTGCCATTTTGCATCTTGTCATAAACAACTCTTTTGCAGTTATTAAAAACATAATCAGAGTCAGAACACGTGGTGTGGACTTGTCTCTTAGATTTGACAACTTCCTTTCCTACCAAACTGCTTTGAAAAGTAGTTGAACTGAAACTGTGGCAACTGCTTCCAACATCTCTGATGTAACCCCCAGACTCGTAAATGTGTACAGCAAACTCTGCTTCATACAAAGCCTTCCTATACTTGTTGGTCCACACTTGAAGAATCTCCTTCTCCATGTTTGACGCAGCAGCATTGCTATTTTTGTAGCAGCCATCAATACTAGTCTGTACACTAAGGTCTTCTTGATCCATGTCTGAGACAACCTGGTAATCGCTTGTTTGCCAAGAAGTATCAGCTTGTGAAACATACCACACTTTCCAATCACAACGAGTGTCTTCCCCAGGATACACAGATCTTACTTGGCTGTCAAGTGGCAAATCTGCGTTTGGCTTCTGCTGCAATGACTTGTTTAAGGAACAAATACAGGAAGCTAATGTGTTCTCCTGACATCTTTCCTTTACATATTCTGAAACAAGAAAAACGTTTTTTTGTAAGATTGTGTGCAATGTACTTTTATTTACATGTATTTTGAACCTATAGTCCAACCAGTCAAATAATGAAGCCAATAATAACTGCAAACCATAGGCACTGGAAGTATAGAATCTATTCTTCGAATTATTAATGCAACAAGTGGATAAAGAGACTCCATATATTTTTTTTAAATTTGGCAAATTAACAAAAAAAATCTTGAATGCAAAGAATTAACACAGGCAGGAATTCAATAAACTTGATAAAAAAAAGTTAAACAAAGAAACTAGCCCAAAAAAATTTTGAAAGATAACAATACTTTTTGCATAGCAAAGAATACAATTTTTTTCCAGTTCAAATAAAAAAGAGCCTCTGCCACTTCAGAAATTATTCTTCAGTTTTACTTAATGGACTTTTCAGGCAAGATTTTAAACCCCCCATAGAACATACATGTACTTGATAGAACATATATCACATCCAGAGTTTTGGCCTACATCTTGATGATGTCTTGGAAAATAAAACTCAACCATGAAAAGCTTTGCACATTACCAGAGACATGATATCAATTTACATTGTACTTCATTTTTCTTTTTTTTTCCTTTTGTTTTAACTTTCCTGAAACAGAAAATCTGAATGTCACAAAAAGATACAAACTTTAAGGAGAGATTTCTTTTTTGTTGCATTTATTACCTATTAATGAACACAATGCTGAAAAAGGTACTTAATATGTGTTTTTAAAAAGACAGTTTCCTTTGATTTCGCTTACATGCATGCATGCATGCACATTTTTTCTTCGTTTTGTCTGCTTTTATCTTAAAGTTCTCTTAAATTTTTAACACTACAGATCTTCACTAACAATAAAAATTCTTTTTTTTTTTTTTTAATTAAAAAAATGTGAGATACTATTTCTACAATTTGGTTTCAACTAATCTGAATGGTTTAGCTGTTGACATACATTTTGTGCTAGTAGTTAGTCAAGTCGATTTCATTTGAACATGGATACCTTTAATGTTTCCATAATTTGAACTGCACATATATTTAGATTATCAATTAATTTATCTTGTGTAATATATACTGATAATCTCAATTTTCAATTAATTTGAAGTTGAATTTTGATCCCACTGCTGGGTTCGAAATATCCAAACTCGACTATAACAAGAGGGACGCAAAAGAAAACAGTAAAAAAAAATACAATAATGTAACAACAAATAATAATATCTAGATTAATATAACCCCTTCAACAATAAAATAAAGTCTCAAAGCGCTTCACAAAATTCAACAAAATTACAAATCACGAGATTCAAGTAGGTTTTTGAAATATTCTTTATAATTTTACATCAAAAAATATCATTTATTATACATTAAACCTATGAAAAACTTGGTACTATTCATACTGTGATAAAGCTCATAGACTACAAGATGGTGGTCATGGATATTTAATGGTTTTGTTTTTCAAGAAGATCCATAGGTAGCTATTTAGTGCAAAGTTACAAGAAAAAGTGCTCACTCTTTTACTTGTACATTAATAATATTCAAACTGAAAATATTGTTGGCCTTAAATATGTTAGAAATGTAGTTGTTAGGTGTGTGCTATCTAGGTCTACAACAGATTTTTTTATAATCTATTTACGAACTCTGTTGGCAAAGCCTGTTGCTTTCGCCAGTCACCTTTTGTTTCACACACAAAAATATGTACATGTAATTGTTTTTGTTGACCAATTAATATACTTTTTATACACACCTACCGTCTTGTCATCCTACAGACATATAAAAAGTGACCATCTGGTACATTGGTCAGAAGTGCACAAGCCTACGAAACAGTCTGGTGGAAGTGACTTTAAAGAAGATGACAAACCTAGGAGTACATGAGAAACTATGTCAATGGATCAAGTTTTTTCTCATTGATAGAAACATTGAAACCAAAATAAACAATGCTTTTTCACTAAGAGAAGTACTAGAAGAAGGCCTCCTCAAGGGTTCATGTCTGAGCTGCACTCTATTCCTCTTTTTTTCATTGACTTAGATAGTTAGAAGCTGAAAAAACATTTTATGCTGACAATATGCTCTCTGACAGACCCACACCAAAGTAGCATTGAGTGCTGCCAAGCTAAATTGTGACCTTGAGTGGCTAAAAAACTACTACCAAAAATGGAAACTAAAGATTACCTGCTCTAAGACAGTGTACACGGTCTTCTCAAAAAGCCATTTAACAGCTGATGCCAACCTAAAATTGAACATTGGAGATGAGAAACTGTCTAAAGCCAGCTTACCTAGGAGTCAAACTAGACAAACAACTCACTGTGAAAAAACATGTCGAGAACACAACAACAAAAGCAAAGAAAAGATTACAGCTACTCAAAACACTTGCAAGTAGTTCATGGGACTCAGACAAACAAACATTAAGAGTTCTCTATCTTGGCTATGTCCGTTGCGCTCAAAATTATGGAAACAGCATTCTAACCATGTGCAGCCAAACCACACGTGAAATCCAAAATAATGTCCTCCGCTTCCTGAATGGTGGTATGAGATCCACACCAACCGCTGCATACGAAATTCTTGCAACGTGGAACCCTTTAAAATGGACAGAGAAAAGGCATCCTTGGAATTGTTTGAAAGAAGCAAAATAATGAAGACTGAACATCAAAATAGAAAACTAGTGGAAAACTGGAAACCAAGCACTGGACTTCACCAGAGGACTTCAACAGATGTCCTGCACTATGTTGAAGATACCAAAGAGAAAAACTTCCTGCTAGAGAACAGACAAGAAAGTCTCTAAGGGCAAATTTATGCAAAAATCCCTCCAAACATCCAGGTGAAAGAACCTGAAACCAGGAAAGAACTATTGGACCGTAGCACCAAATCATCAGATCCAGTGTCAATTATGCTTGCATCACAAAAAACAATACTGTAAATAGTTATCCGGGCGACTGGATACACATTTATACAGATGGATCAGCTTTCAAAGGAACCATCAAGGCAGGATACAGAGACCTAATCCAGTACCTTGATGGCAGCACCAATGAACTGTATGATGCATGCGGAGAAAAATGCACAAACTATGAGGCAGAAATGGTAGCCATTGAAACAGCACTCAACCATTTAAGTTCCATCTTTGACACTTGTACCTCTAAGATAAGCAATGTTGTAATTGACTCACTGTCTGTATTACAAGCTGCAGAAAACAAAGAAAACCAGAATTTAGCACTGATTCAGAAAAGCTCACACTACCTTATAACTTCCTTTGGCATCAACTGAAAATGCAGTGGATCCCACGACACTTCAACACACCAGGAAAGGACAGAGCAGATACATCTAAACCAGAGCAATCTTAGCTTATACATGTATCAGGCTGTTGCTCAGTAAACTTGGACAATTTTTTTTCTCTTCATGTCACAATGTGATGTATTTTTTTTTTAAATTAAAAATGTATACTATCATAGTTTTTCAAATGTAATACCAAGTAAACCTAGACATATACACTTTTTGCTGTTAAAATGATGATGAGTGTAACACGAAATTCTCGAAAATGGGATAAATGAAGTTTCCTTTGTTCTTCAAATAATAATGTGTCAAATAGACAGTGAAAGTAATACTGGTATTGTTACCTCTAATGACTGCTATCAATTTGGTAAAAATGTGGACAAAATTTTTAAATTTATCTTTCAAGTTTACTAAGTCAGTTGAAAAATTTAGGAGTCCCTTCATTAGTCTCAAAGCATGTGGCGTTTTACTATGTAAAAGCAAAGGTAGTATTCCCAGCCTCTATTGTATTTAGATCCTAAGTGGTTTTGTGCATCCTAGGTAATGACGAACTGAATATCACATGGTACACCTGTCACGCCTGCTCATGAACTGGATGCCGGGGTATAATGGTCTGTATCCCCAATGATGTTTAGGGAGATATTTCACTACATGGTATTGGATAGAAGGACGAAAGCCCACAAGTCGCTGGATCAATTACAACAACATGTATACTAGATTCGGAGAAAGCTAAAAATCCGAGGAGTTTTTAAAATTTGTTGGAAGTAACCAGGGCAAACCTGAAAGCAATGCTGCCATTTTGATTTGAGCTTCTGTCACTATGTCATACTCACAAAACGTTTGCAGATTTCAAGATTTAAAAAAACTTTCCTGTTTCTTATGCCCACAAATATGTATGTCATGTAACTTATTGCAAAATAACGAGATATTGGTAAAATATTTATGACTTTGATGGACTCAAATTGAACATAAAATGCAACTTGTGCTTGGATTAACCTGAAATTGTTACTTTTACTTCATTTTATTGTGTAAAAAGTGTGCAGTGATTCATGTTCAAAGCAACAACTTAAAAACATTTACTGATTTCAATAAGTGGTTGACATGGTCAAAAATACCTTCATGGCATCATTCACCACCTAGCCCAGAGCAGATGAAAAACAGCCTTTGGCAAACCACTTGAACAGTTGCCACTTTCGTAATTTTAAATCTTATTCTTTGCAACAAATTAAGAAAGAAATGTTCAAAAGAGGGACTATAAATCACTCTGATGGGGAAATTCACTAAAGAGAAAAGGTAAATTAAAGGAATATGTATGAAACATCTCAGATCCTACACTTTTATGTTAGAAGAAGATAAATGACCAAGACCTACATGTATTTGGTCTCTTCTGCATGTCATTCATAAATAAATTCAGTTTACAGTGAACTGTTATTATCATTATTATATTTCTGATTTCTTTTTTCAGTGCAGAAGCAGTCTTAGTCTCAAAATAATTCAAGAACTCATAACATTTCATCAGAAAAACCAGTGAACTCAGCAAGCTCAACATAATAACACAATGTTGTTAAATTTTTAAAGCAACAGGAAAACCATCAGTTAATAAAAAGAAATCAACATTTCACATAAAAACAGACTATAAATACATGCAGTATAAAAAAGTCAGCAACCAAGAAAAAAAACCCAAACATTTTCTATGGTGATGATCAACATAGTTTAATTGTAATATTTCAGTATGGGTACATAAAACAACATTATATAACAGTTTTAGAACTAATTTTATACACAACATGAAGATACACAGTCACCCTTGCTCCCACTCAAAATTATATTAATAATAAATACCACTTTGGCTCTCATATTTAGTCCAACATAGAACTAAGTTGTCTGGCATTTGTCTCACTTTCATCAAATTTACAATACGCTGCATAAAATTACACAGATAGAACAAAATTTCCTGCTTTAATTCCTTTCTGAGACATTATATATTCTGAGGCAAGTCATTTATGTTTGAAATTTTTGACTCATTGGGTTTTTACACGTCAATCTGACATTTCAAAAAAGCAAGTAAATCTATTTTTGGGGTAGATTAGAGTTTCATGTTATAAAATATCAGTTTAATTATTTGGGCCAGCATTTCATCTCAAGAGAGAAGTTCCAGCCTGTTTAATATGTGAGATATCCAAATTACAACATACAAGAAGTGCTATGCATGTACTTTGAATTTTTAATGCAGTCCGAGAAAAGCGATACCAGTATCCAATTTTCACATTAAAAAAAAATTTTTTTTCCAGTAAATTACAACTGCACATTCCACCTTCACTTGTAAATATTTGTGAAATGCCAAACTCTTTCCAGGTGGTTTTCAGTAAATGTCGTTTTGAAATAATTTATATTGATGGCTTTCAGTGTTTTTGCTATGGAATAAAAAATTATTTAAAATAAAATGCCCAACTTAAAAGAATTGAACATTGCACAAACCATGTATTTTGTGTTGATTTTTTTTTCAATGACTCAGGGCAGGTATTTTGATAGACCAGTAAGACATTTTATGAAAGAGCGCGATCATGTTTTATTTCAAATAATATTTTAAAAATAACTCACACTTGTAATGCTTTATTTCACAACCAACTTTGTTATCAAGAATCTATCCTTTTTTACACCAAGCACCTCACTTTAATCTGACAAGTCTCAAAATTTGGCTGAAGGACTGAATAGGGAAGTAGACCTCAATGGTGATAGAGACAGTGAGAGGGGAGAAGAAGAGAGATTGTCATCCTACCCTAGACATACCACTGCAAACTGAAGTAAGCTAAGTAGTACACTACTGCTGTCTGTTCCAAGGCTCGGGGAATCGGTCACGACTATTCCATAGACTACATTTTTATTTGTTTATTACCAGTTGTGAACTCTTTTTACAGAAGAGTGGATTGGTGGAAATATTGTGCCTCTGATTATTTTGTTGGCCCAAACTTGAAATATTTTGTTCACACTCCTGTCCAATTCCAAAGTGAAGGACCAGTTTGATTGATTGTGAGAGAAAAAGTATACAATAGGTCTACAAAGGATAGAATGTGCCATTCTTGCACAACATGTCACCCTACTGATATTCTGTTTTGTGTATCTCCAAATGTATGTGTTTTTTTTTTTAAATCAAAGTCAACACTTTTCCCTCATAATTCTTTATCTAAATTGCTTAAAAAAAAAAAAAAAAAACTTTGACTTTAATTCGTCCTTCAGACATAAAATTCAGTTTACCAAGAATTTCAAAAATGTACATGCTTTTAAAATGATTAATTACAGTGGAATCCTTATAAAGTCAGCACCTCTGGACCGAAAAAAAGTGTAGACTTAAAGCAAGGATTGACTTTATCCATAACAAAAATTATAAAGAAACACAAAATGGTACTATCAAACAGAGTTGATTTTAAGCAAGAGTTTCCCTTAGAGGTGGTCACTTTAAGTGTATTCCACTGTATTTTGAACATAATTTTAGGGTTGAAAGAACTTGAGCGAATTAGAGAAAAGCGTGCAAACTTAATTAAATAAATCTCATTTTACATGAAATACCGGTACATTATAGATCTAGTTCACATTAAAATAAGAAAAAATTCTTTTAAATAAATATCTGTGGAATAGGCAGGTTCAACAAATCCATTGAAGGCCAGAACTTTTAGTATGACAGTTTTAATATCAACATCCAGGAATAAACAAAGAGATAAAAATATTTGGTGTTATCAGAGATTCACAAGTCATCTTGTAGGCCTAACTTTTCAAAGAAAAATTTATTTTTATTTATGTCCAATAGTTGATTAGGGTTTATAATTTGCTTCTCTAATACTGATATCTTTTTTCATCTTAATAACTGAAAACTAGATAAAGATAAAATACCCAAAGTGTTCCACATACTCTCTAGCTTTTTAAATTTCTAATAAGTGGTAGCTTAGGTTAAAAATTTAAAATAAATACAGAAGTAGCCTTGACTCTTTTTATGCCCCTTGGATTATTACAATACATGCTAGATCTGTGAGGGTAAAATAAATTTAAAACTGCCCTTAGCGTGAGGCTTGCCGTTAAATTAAAGCCTAGATGATAGATCTGCCAAAAGGCACACTACTAACTAAAGCAAGTTATTTTGTGACATGAAACATGCGCTGTACGTCCTAGTTGTCATGACAAGACACCAACTTGACGTACGTTGTACGTCCTCAAATCAGCGGATTTTGCCGTTCCCTATGATGCTTAAACGTACAATGTACATCGTGTTTTGCACTGCGTAAGAGGGATATTTAACACAGAGTTATTTGAAACTGACGATATAATTGGAGTTTAGTAATTTTAATAATCCCACTCTCTAACCAAAAACTGCCATGTCATGGCGATTGACAAAACCAAGCAAACATTTTAAACTCCAACAAGACAATTTTATAAAACTCTAAAATGTGATCAGTTTAATTCTTTAACATAGACTTAGACTAATTCAAGCACCCAACACAGATGCAAGAAGATAAAGAGATTTGAAAAGGGTACCTGAAAATTTTAAATGATTGAGGTTGTCAGAATTTGGTACAAGAAAGAGAAACTTTTAACTTAATTTTTTAAAATTGCTACAATATTTTTTTTCAGTAGAGCTATTGACACTTAAAATATTGATGTTTGTATCAAGTTTATTGCAATCTTTAATTCTACCAAATAGAACTCATTACTCTAGAGAATTTTTTTTGTGTAAGCCACAACCTTAAGATTTTGAATGGGATGTCTCTTTTCAGTAGTAGCACCAGGACAATTGAGAATTTGTAAAAAGGCTAGATTTATTCAAGTATCTATGAAATTAAAAGAATAGTAATTCCATGAAAATGACTTAACTAGTTTCAGAAATCTTGGGGAGAAGGACATCTAAGCTAAGCAGATAAATAAATAACCTTGTCTAAAAATCAAAAGTTTTTCATCACTTTAAAACAACAAAAAAAAAGAAACTGAACCAAAATAAAATCAAACAAACAAAAATATTTAAAACGGTTTACCTGTTGTTTGTGGGCTGGCCAGTGGGCTGTTATACATAAAATTCTTTTTGTTAAAATTGCTGCTTTTTCGCTGTCATATAGCAACAATTTGACAGAATTACTCAACATCTAAACTAAACTTCACACTAGAATATAATAAGTACTTAATTGAAAAAAAAGTTGAAATATCTGCAGCTATCAAAAATGCTGAAATGATCTTTCTATCCAAGACTGGCACAAAAATAAATTAGGGGAATATTCACACACTGACAAAGTTTTAAAGAGTGCACTTTAGTTCGGCTATAGATTTTACACACAAAAAATGTATTATTCTTAGGTTCAAAAGTTTGCTTGTTATCATGGCATATATTAAACATTTTTTTTCTACTTTTTACATTTTCTGCAGAACATATACACAATCAAATGAACCTGTACCCTAGAAAATTTAAATAAACATAGTGTAACTAATGCTACCTTTCATCTTCATACGAGCTGTCCAGGTCCGGATTAAAATCACCATTTAGGAAGTCTTTCATGTCATCAGCATTATCAATACCACTAGCACTTGCAGCGGGGGTGGTCTGAGCATTCAAAGACCTAGAGGCAAATGGGGATTGTCGTTGAAGGTAGTTGATCTCCGGCGATTCTGTTTGCTGTTCCAGCCGCGAGGTAGGAATAGCGATGGGCACAGACCGAAGAGTTGAAAATGTAGAGGACCTGGGTGGGGACATGGGAGATTCCATGTCTGGTTCTGTGGGGCTCCATAATGTGGGAGCTCTTGGAGGGGACATTGGAGATTCTGTGTCAGGCTCTGTAACGGTTAAAAATGAAGAGGATTGCGGAGGGGACATGGGAGATTCCAGATCAAGTGCTATACGCGTTGAAAATGTAGAGGATCTGGGTGGGGACATTGGGGATTCCACATCAGGTTCTGCAGGAGTCAGGGGGGAGTCATGGGAAGTGGGTGAGGCAGGAGACTCAATGGGAGGTGAGGCAGGCGAGTCTGTTGGAGAAGGTGGTGAGTTAGCTGGCAGAGATACAGGAGAGCTGGGGGGAGACAGAGACAAAGGACCTGCAGCAGCTTGCTCCCAGAACCCTCCAGAGAAGACCGACGGCTCGGTTGGGACCACCATCTCACTTGGGGCCAGCCACATGCCGAAGGACAAGTTTGGGGATCTTTGACAGGGCTGATTTTGAGTTTGACCTAAGGGAGGTGAAGAGATGTCTGCATTTTCTGCAGCTTTTAGGAAGACTGGGTTGAGAGAGCTACTTTGGTGGTTTGGATCTCGCATATCTACATCCCCATAATCCACATCATTGGAGAAAAAATGAGCCTCTGATTGCAGTGAAGGTGATAAAGGTAGTGGGGTACAACTGTTTTGACTTGATTCTAGAGAAAGAGTCTTAACAGGAGACATATTAGTCTGAGATGTCTGTGAAAGAGAACACTGTTTTAAGTGGATTGCAGAAGAGGCAGGAAGGCCATTTAAATCACAAGTTGAAGCCACAGATGACAAGACCAGTTCACTGTCCTTGGCAGTTTTTGGTACAGGAGAATTTATTGAATGCTCTGACTTAAGGTTTTCAAAATCTGGAGATTGTTTGACTAGAGAGCTGCCCTTTTCAGAGGGTGGACTTGAGATCTTTTTAACATCTTGCTTGCTGTCCACATTACCAGAAGCTACTGATGGCATCCTTTTGTCTTTAACCTCTGAAGTGGAATCTGTTTTTTCAGATTCGGGAGCAAATTGATTAGAGATGACTAGAGGGGCTGCTTTGTCTGCCCTAGGACTGCCAGGTGGAGTGGAATCAAGTTCTTCTACAGGATCAATGGGAATGATTTTTGGTTTCGATGAGAATGATGGCTCCCTGTATTCCCGTTTATCAAACAAGGTATCAAAGTGTTGATTATCAAGAGTAGCGACTGGGGACAGTGGTGATGCTTGGGGTTTCTGTTTTGGAATGATTAATGATGGTTCCTTTTGTTGTGGTTGTTGAATTAGGTTAGGTTTCAGTGAAGATGATGGTGCCAGTTGTTTATTTCTTGAGGACCTGCTAACTCTTGCAGTCTGAGCAGGCTTTTTCCTCATGAAGATAATGTCTTCCATCTGCTCATTGGTAAGCTCTTCCTCACTCAGCTCCTCCTCAACAGTCTTAGTGCTGTGAAGTATGGACAGGTGACCCGTGGCTCTTCTTGAAGACCTGGGGCCATTTTCTGAGTCTGATTCAGATTCAGAAGAGCCATGAGGGCTAAATGAGGGTGTATTTCTAGTTCTGTGAGACATTTTTACTTTAGGCTTGCGTCTGGACCCATCTGGGAGATGTGAAGTAGATGTTGATTTCTTGCTAGGCTGCGACACCAACTGGAGAGTAGCATGAATGTTTTGCACCGCTGTGTCTCTGCACTTCTGCCTGTAAATTTTCGACTTGCAAACACTTTTACAGGAACACTGGGGCAAATTGGCCTCAGCATCTGCAAGAGACATTGCTGCAAATTTATTTTGGATACTCTGTTGGTCTTTGAACACGAGAGGAAGAATCTGAACAAGACGGGCCTGTATTTCTTCAACAGGAGAAACAGAAGCTGTCTCAGGAGCCTCCTCATCTGAGAGGTCAGAGTCATCAAACAATTCCTCCCAAGATGTTGCAGTACCGAGGTTTGGCAATGGGCGCTTTTTAATGGCCAGTTTCTCTGTAAAATAAAAATCAATGAAACACATGTAGTGGCTGTGAAGATTTTCCATTCTTTTAGGTTTAGACTCCCCCTTTATTACACCCACCCCCCCTTTCCTTGCACACCCTCATCCAGACTTTTCATTCATACCCTTTATTATCATTTTTTATAGCAATGCATGGAGCCCATTGGTAATTCTATCATTTACTTAAGCTTTATTTCATATCCAAAATTAGAAGACAATGTTTTAAGAAAACTTATGATATATATCAATCATGAGAGCAAAATCTCATTTCACTTTGTAAATTTTTAGCCTAATTAAATAATACTTCAATTATGCTTTCAGAAATAAGAGAAGTTAAGAAATAAGTTTATCTTTCTATCTTTGTCTATATGACAGCACACAACAATGCTCCTTGTGATCTAATAGTAATTTTTTATCTTCTATTTATGGCAAAGAGTGAACTCTCCATCTAAGCTAAGTTTATCATCATGCAAAGAAAACAATAAAATTATTTATCTTTTGGCTTTATTTCTTGTCACTGAATGAACATTTTGATGTTATAATGTTTCCTGCTCATTTCCTTTAACCATCAAGGAAGCTAAACCAAAAGAACTGTTTAAGAAACAGTTAAAACACTACATTTTTCTGCAAGCATACTTCTAGGTATTCATTTTAAATCTGTAACTCATTTTGATTTGTCACGTTAGATAAACTTCAATGAACTTATGTTGTCGTGAATATCATTGCATTTATTAGCATTTGTGAACTGCATAGTGTAAACTGAATTATTATAAAAACGCGGTATATAAATTCAATGTATTACTATTATTATTTATTATAACTTAAATTTACCATCATATCTTGACTTTGTATTAATTACTTTCTCTTATTACAGAAAGAAATTACAATTTTTTAAACTTTTGATGATAATTGTTTCATGTATTTTAGTCCTTTCTTCTTGACAGCTGTTTAATGACTAGAACATATTACAATGGTTCAAAGCTGTAAGAAATCTTTGAAGTGATAAACTAATAATGTGCAATATTAATTGTATTTTACCAATTTTGCACTCAATGTAAAAGGACGCCACTTGACTTTTTAGAAATAACTAAAAATCCCTACATAAAACATATAATATCCAAAAAAAAAGAACAGAAACAAATAAATTTTAGGGGAGGGGGGGGGAGATATTGCATTTTTGCATGCCTTATCTTATCTTATAAAAGAAAAAAAGATGCCTGTTTATATTTCAGAACAACATAAATTAGCAAATGTTGTCAGAGCTCAAAGATCAATATTAAAGAAAAATTTCTTTGAATTAGGGTTGTTTTTTTTGTTTTTTTGTTTTTTTTTAGGGGGGGGGGGGGTTGAACAGATGAAAAAAACGAAGAAAAAGCGGAGAAATGTAGACAAATGCTGGAAATACTAGCAGAATCATATATTGCAGGGCAGACTGCAGGGCCTTGGGGGTAGATTTGGGTCTAAAATTTGTCTGTCTATGTTTTAGACTACATTTTAGGTGGAATTATTAAGCTTACGAAAAATATAAACTTTAAACATAAAAGTTAACTGATTTAAGTCATTAAATGCATTTAAAAGCCCTAACCCCCTCCATTAATGAACAAAAAAAATACTGCTAATAGAGGAAGAAATTTTTTTTATTAATTTCACTTAAAATGAATCAGCAGACAGAGCCATCGCAAACAAGAAATGAAAAGACAACATTAAGCAGGCCCAGAGTAACATTTCAGTTGAAAAATATGCAGCTGAGAAATATTGAGGTATGCAAATTAATATTATGGTCAATGAAAGTTTTTAAATGTGATATTCTCATTTTGACAATATTGACAAGATTTTACTTCAATGCGGCAAGATGTCTAAAAAATTTTGCTCTCAATTCCTTTTATTTACAGGGTGACTGTACAATTCATAATTTTAGTTTTGTACCAGAACTGGTTAGATTTATGCAAAATTAACAACTTATGGCCAATCCGGAATGAAATTTCAACAAGAGTAGTGGAAATTTTCTGGTGTCCAAGTGAGATTTAATCATTAATGCTCTCACATGCCGATTTACGTTCTAGCACCTTCTTTAGAAAATATTTCAAAGACAATGCTACAGTAGAACTCGTACACAAAATGTAGGGGTTGAATTTTAATTTTGGTTTAGACATAAATATATTTTGGCTTAATCCTCAGAAGGCCAACTATAGGAAAATCGAAAATATTTTTCTGATAGCAATACATTTGTTTAAAAGCTCTTTTCTCTGTATATTTTTTCACTTTTATAATAAACTTTGTTTTTTTACTGTGAATAAATGACTAAACTTCATCATAAAGCATAAAAGTTGCTCATTTTTAAACAAAATGAATAAAAAATTGCGAAAAAGCCATGGAATTTCTACCGAATTTCACAAAATGCTTGGCCTTCTGAGAGTTAAACTTAGTCTATACAGTGGAAGCCCTCAATTAAGACCCCCTCAATAAAGACCACCCCTTTTATGTGACTTTAAATTTGAGGATGTCCGCTTATATGCATTTAGTTATGTAACCTCTGAACTAAGACCCCCCCCTCCTCATATAAGAGCTAGGCTATTTTTACTGACATTTTCCCAGGTCTTTATTCAGGGGTCCACTGTATATTGATATAAAATTAAAAGGACAAAAGCAGCATCAAATCCAATTAGCTGTACATTGCAGACCTGCCACTCCTCAAAATGGAAAATCAGTATGATTGAGTTAAAAAACCAGTATTGAGGGTTAAAAAATCTGTATGACCATTACCGGTACTCACAAACTCTGTCACTTTTTAGTAAAAGCACTAACAGTTAGATTTCATTGAGGTCATCGTGATATAAATTGTTTATAAAAAAAGGGAAAAAACTAATGGTTACAAAACTTCCATGCTCCATATTGCATAATACAGTAAGCCAAAGGTAAACAATTTTCAGATTGCTAAAAAAAACAGGGACAAACACTGGGAATTAACTCTTTGAAACTTGGCTCTATGGGCGATAGTTGCCAGGCAGTAAAAAATCAGTATTTTGCAATAAAAATCAGAAAATCATTATTTTCTGATATTTTGGCAAAAAATCAGTATAATACTGATTTAATCAGTATGAATGGCAGGTCTGTGTACATGTATTATTTAAGAGTTGAGGCTCTGGCTTACCGATCCATTTTAATGACTATCTTGCACATCTTATTCTTCCTAGATCCTTCCCTCTTTCTATCATGCTGTGACAGAGTGAGCTATTGTTTAACAGAATGTTACGCATTAAATTTTCCATTATAAATTGTTTTGCCTTTAAAAGAACGACATGCTTGTTGGTGCACACTAGGAGATGCGTTTGGATTGTTGTGTTAGAGAACGTTTGTGCACTCTAAAACCGAAGCGTGAGGTTGCAGGTTGTTATGATAGAAGTGCGTCACTTTGAATTTCCGGTTGGTATGACGTCAGAGTGTGAGAGCTAGAGAGAGCAGAAAAAGGAGAGGATAGATGGTTCAATTGAGAAGAAAAGCAGAGAAGATGGTTAGATCTATGTGACGCAAGAGAAATAGATTGCAGTGAGAAAGCAACTATTGTAAACCTTGCAAAGTGGCGGAAAAGTATTAGATATAACTGGAAGAGGTGAGACGCAGCACCCTTTTTAATTAAAGACGAGTTTGCTGTCTGAGGAAGGAGCTCGTGGATGCAAGAGGTCCAGACATTGGGGGGGGGGGCTACAGATAAACTCGGGGATGAGATAAAGTGCTTGAACAAATGAGACAGAGTAAAGCAGCTGACATTAGAAAGCCGATCTAGAAAGAACCAGGAGTTTGAGAGCCAGGGTCACCTGTTGAATATTGGAACCTTTGTGTAGGCCTACTTGAAATATTAAGTAAATGTGTAATTTTGTATCGCCATGGATAAGGCCTAAGAGCATGTTTGTTTGAGGATTTCAATATTAATGGGAGGTTTGTTTCTATAATTCATGTTCAGTCTCTGTTTTTAGAATTAAATAAATAAATTGAAAACTTACTTTAACCCAGTCCGAGCTTCACTTTATTTTCATTGCTTTATTAAAGTTTTAAAGTTGAATTTGTGAATACCTTTATAAGAGTAAACGTCAATACCCAAATCAAGACGTGTGAGGTAAGATAAGGCAACCCGTTTATAAAAAAGCTAATGAAATAATCACGCAGAGTCACTGCCTGACATATACTCTTTCTTTATTCCTTCCTCGTTCTATTTTTTAGTATACTGATCAGACGAATTCTTGAATGAACCTATTCCGCGACAAAACTTTTATAAATTGTTCCAATTAAGCTGTAGCCAAGGCTGCTTGATTGAAAACCAAATTATTGGATGTGAAATACATTCATCATCTCTACGTTTTACACAAATAATTTTTGGTTCCGCATGACATATTAACATTCATGCAAAAAGTCTTTATGTTCTGACATCCAAAAAATCGAAAGGTTGAGATCAACAGAACACTGATATAGTTACTATAGTAGTCTGTATTTTGAGTGGTTTGATGTCTAATTGGAAGGCCTAGATCTTACTCAAATAAGACCCTAAGTCTTGTTTTAACTCTAATCTCATTCCCTATTATTAAACCTCACACCCTAAGATTTGCGCGGTATGAGAACTATAATATAAGAAAAATATTATTTTTAAAAAGTTATGAAGGGATTGTATTGTTATTTTAAAGTTTATTAAAAAGCCATGAAGGTATTGTATCATTCTGATATATATACAAAACCTAGACATTGATATTGTCTATTTATTTGCCAAAAATCAGATTCACTAAGAAACTTCTCAGAAATCCTGTCTCAAAAACTTGGATCTATAAATACTGATAACTTCATTCATATGCAAAGACAATAATTCATGCACAAACAAAAATAGTTTACATAAATCAAGACACCCTAATGCTGTAATAGGTACTAAATTTTAATGATATACTCTTAATCTCTTCAACTCTGTCCTGCCCTACAGCCTGCCCTTCATATTTTGTAAAAGGGTAAAAGGTAAGCATAACTTACTTTTCTCTGCTTCACTTGTGGAAAACTTTGACATGAGGACACAATGTAGCACTGGTGAGTTATCTTCCATTCGGACAAGGCCTGCACCCATAGAAAACGTTAGAGCTTAGTTGTGCATTTCCAAGGGACAAACAAAAAAGTTAAGGGCTTTCATATTTTGTTAATAAAAATCTTAACCAGAGGAAGATAAAAAATATGACACTTGTTTTCTTCAGAGTTATATCCTATTTGCACTACATGAAAAGTTATCTGTTATAGCCTACTACAGGCAGCTGTCTATACATATGGATTACATTTGGGGCTGATTTAAGGACAAATTTTAAACACTTTTAAAAAAATAGGTAAGCGGAAGAACACACATGAATAAATTGCACTTTTGCATGCTTACCAAATGCGTAATTGTAAAATTCTACATTTAAAAGTAGAATGCAGGTAACATGTAGGTCTAGAATCTAGATAAAATGCATAAATATGCGACTTAAATTCAGAAATTAATCTACATATAATCAAGGTTTAGATCTAGGAGATAACTTGATCTAGAGTCCAGATTAGTCCTAGGTTTTGGGCCTCATGATTTCTTTCATTTTAGGCTCTGCATGTCTTGTTTTCTTCCGTCTTAGCCTTAAGACCTCTAGGCTCTCCATGTCAAGTTCTCTTCCATTTTTTGGAGGGTGAAGACCTTTTTCAGGCCCGTATTTCTTTCCATTAATATGTAAATTCTTTTGTTGTTGACTATTGCCTCCACTTACCTACCTTCCTACCTACCTACGATGGTGTGTTCTTCCGTTGCTGGAAGTAGACACATCAGCTCTCCATCTTCTTCTATCCAGTGCATCTCTTGGCCGTACCACTCCCTTCATCTGAACTAGATCATCTTGCCATCTTAGCTTTTGGTTACCTCTGTATCTTTTGCCGCGTCCAGATTGCCACTCGGCCACTCTTCGAGTCCATCAATAGCTGCTGTGACTGGCCACACGTCTGGCCCATTTCCACTTTTGTTAAGAACAAATCGACGGACAACATCTTGCACACTTTTCTGCTTCACATTTCTGTGCATGGTACTTATCTTTTACTTGAAAATTTTAAGATATTTCTTTTTGTGGCTCTTTGAGCCACAATTAATTGTTCTCCATTGCTTTTGTTCATGACAATGTTTGACAGCCATGTCATAGCGGGGAGAATAAACTGCTGAAAGACTTGTCTATTAAGTGATATGGGTATTCATTGTCCAAGAATATTTCCCTATTTCTTCCAAAACAGCTCCAACCTGCCCTGATTCTTCATTTCATCTCTTCTTTTGTGGTCTCTTCTAAGTAAGTTATTTGACCGAGGAAGTTATAGATTTCAAATTATTTTATTTCTTCATTCTTTAAGCATGCTATGTTTTGACTGGGATAGATCGTCGTATATTTTGTTGTTTTTTTTCCTTTGAAAATTTTAAGCCCTGATTTTTACTGACTGTGTTAAAGTATCCATTTGTGAGGCAACCAAGGTAAATCTGGTACAGATCAGAATTTTAATACATCGAGTTATTTGTGCTTTCCAAAAGTGTATTTTATGCCCCTGAGGATGCTGGGAAAATTTCACATCTAGGTCATTTACATCTTGAATATTTTTTTTTTTATTTTGAAGGCAATGAAAATAGTAACATAGCAAATTTTTATATCAAGAAGGCTTTAGCTAAAAACCAGTTTGAGCAACTTAAACCTGACTTGCTGTGATTGCCTAACATTTGTATTTCCATCTGTTGTGATGTTTTCTCTGACTCTGAGAAGAGCTACTTTGTCAGCAAACCCAAGGCCTGTAAGGGTTTCTCCATCTACATTTATACCATGCGTGAGCTCTGCTTTCTTGCATATGTCTCCGGTTGCCATCGTAAATACCTTTGGGGAATTTGGGTCTCATTGCTTAAAATTCCTCTACTTATGGGGAACGGTTCGGAATCCATATTGTCGACATGAATGTGAGCTGTGGCAAATCCTTTCTAGAACTTTTACAGTTTCCTTTTACATTTATTTTTTAAGTGTTTAAAAAATAACAAAGTGTTTAACAGAGTCGTATGCTTATTCATAGTCAATATATCCTACACCAAGTGGTGGATTGAATTCATTTGACTTTTTAATGACTTGGTTTAGTGTAGGAGAGCTGCGAAATTATCACCCTTTTACTAATTGTTTATTAATATATTGAGGGTTTGATAATAGCATTGGCCATCACTATCGAGCACTCACTCATTGGCTTAAAATCTTGCCCTACCACAGAAATGTACAAAAAATTATAGGCATTGGTTGATCTCCATTAGTGATACTGTAGACCATTGACAGCGAGAAACGGCACCAGTATGTGGCCACTGTCTGCCTACTGCCTCGATGCTTCAGTAACAATCCCACTGCTTCTATCAATGCTAGCTCATTTGATTGAGGAAAGTTGACAGCAGAAGCTACAGGTGGCAGGGACCTGTCGTCACTTCAAAAATATTACGATTTCGCGTAGCTTCCTCAGCTGCTTATCTTTTGGCCGCCAATTGACGATTGTCTCTCTTGATCAAAAACCAAGGGCAAGAAATTTCAATATCGTGTATCATGAGGAATCGGCCTCCGAGTAAAAACATTGAGGAAATCAATGTATCGTAATCTGGGTGTCCGGCAAAAGTGTATAAACGTGGTCCAAATGATGAAAACTTTCTAGGGAACCCTGCTTGAACACATGGGTGGTTCCAATTCCAACACTTCTTCTATTCTTTCTGTAGAAACATGGTGAGGAGTAAGTAACGTTGGCCAAGCAGGCTGATAGGTCTTTAATTTTTTATTTTGGTTTCCCTTTTTGAAAAGGACAATTATTTGTGCTTCTTTCCAGCTTGGCGGTATAATTTTTGTCTCCATAACCAAAATGTAAGAGCAGGTACCGTGGGTTTTGTTAGGATTCCTTAGAGCTTATAACATGTAATACTTTGGTCCACTCTGCTGTCAATCCAACTTTTTAACAATGGTCCTTTTCATAATAAAAATTCATTAAACAGTGCACTCACCGAGCTGTGATGCAAGGAGGCAGTTTGGCATGAGAAACAGAAAGACATCATTTGGCAGCCGGACTGTTGGCATCTGAAGATCAAATGACAATACAAGTTAGCTTTGTAAAGAGAGCAAGTTTGATAGCAAACTTAGGAAAAACTATCAAAATCATTTAAAATACTACAATTTCACAAGGAACCCTGATCTGTGATAAATAAATGATAGCAAAAAAATTGGAAGTATCAGTAAATCATCCTCTTGGCTGCTGAAATATATAATACACCAGAAATCAGCACATTGTAAATACATGTGTGCTTATGTTTCATTAATTTAGAGAATTTTTTTCTCATTTCTTTCTAGGAGCCATTTCTGTCCCTGATACTAGCTTCTGCAAGCCCAGTAGCAAAGTAATTTGCTCAACAATTATACTTAGAAGAGAGAGATAGAGAGAGAGCTTACTGGCCATAAATCTAAAATTGAAATTCATAAACTAGGAAAGAAAATAAATAAGCAATCCAGGCTCTGAAAAAGGATAAGACTTCTCAAAAGCTTAATCTTTATTTCGAGAAAACCACTAAAGAAACTAAGAGCTAAAAATTTACCCTCCAGTAAATAAATGGCTTGGAATACTTCGTTTTATAAACGGGCACTTTCATTAATCCAACGTACCTTTACAGAAGTCAGAGAGATTATGACTGTTAGGTCAAAGCATTTACATTTCAATAAAAAATTTTTTAATTCAAATTTCAAAATGAACAAAAGATGAAGCCCAACACAAGGACAACTGTTGTAAATGAGAGCAAATCACTGAAAAGTTTTACATGGTGCTGACAAAAAATGTACACAAATGTTAAAATTTATAAAGAAATAATAATCTTCAGTGGAGCATCAAATGTTTCAGTCAAACTAAGTAAAACAATCTGACTGCAATAAGCAAAACATAAGTTTTATATACAACGGGCAGGGCAACAGAAGAAAAAAAACTTTTGACAAAAACAATTTCAGAATACAACTTTGTTGCTTGGTGCACTGCAAGCTTCTTTTTGGTGCCCTTACCTATTTAATTGAAAACCTTCTTTGCTGTAAATATAATTCTTCTTTAACCCTATCAGAGTATTTTGTATTTACATCCTATCAGCATATCAGGGGAACATTGCTCACCTCATTAAAAACCACAAGTATTCCTATCCGGGCATCAGGGCCACTTTGTCACCCCACCTATAGTATAGCAATGTGGGGTGACAAAAGTACATTCAATGCAGGAGCAGGTATGCTTATGGTTTTAATTAAATGTGAGACACTAAAAGAACCCCGATGCCAGGATAGGAAAATGTTTTTTTCAGACCTGCCAACCTATATTTTGCTTCACAGTAATATTAGGTTTTACTCGCAGTAATTTTTCAACTTCCAGGCTAATATATAGCAATGCGCAAATGAAATTTCTCAGGGGGAGGGGGGGGGGGGATCTTTACAAAAAAACAAAAGCATAAGAGAGAGAAATAGGTAAATTTATACGCTATTATGAATATTATAGTGAAATTCAAGAGTTTAAATGGAAGGGAGCCCTTAAATTTAGAGCTCCTGAGCTAAATCTTGCAAAGCAATACAATGAATTGGTGTATTTATTAGGTCTATGTGTGGAGCTAGGTGAGAGCATTCTAGATTTATATGGAAAGAGAGAATTTAGATCTAGTTTTGAAAAAAAAACAGCACAGTAAGATCCATACAGTGGGTTACTAGGGATCAATCTACCGTGTCAGATTTGGTGCATGATGATGATCTGTGTGTTAATTTGTGTTATTTTCTGACTAACCAGTCATTGTTTGGCTCACCATAGATCTAGATTGAGGTCCTGAATAGTATGAATAATCTTCTTATGACATGAATTTTTGCTATGTGAGTTTGTGACATTATTGTATCCTATGTGGCTATGTCTCTGGCAACTTCTTTTTCACGATGATGCTTGGTCTAGATCTATCACCTAGATCTGGACTCTAGTCATGGTCATTTATAATAGAATTAGAATCTATTGATGTTTAGGTTTGATAGGCATAGTCTCTGGATTTTCATCATTATCAAAAAATGTAATTTTATTTTCTCTCCTTCATCATCCAATCGCCTAGATTTGAAACTAGGTACATGTATACCATATACAATATTCGCTTGGTTGGCTTTAGTTCACTTTTTCTGGGTCAAGGTTACAATGCTGTGCATGGTATAGT
>BMAT01003775.1:50717-67600 GCA_019649035.1 Elysia marginata | reverse complement strand
CCCCCCCCCCCTCCCCGGTCTATATGGTTTGTAATACTGTAGTCATCAAACAATAAAACAATAAAGAAAGGCACCCTTAGGAGCAGATTGGTGGCTTTTGCATCCCTACTATCAGATTTTTGCGAGCAAAATAAGGGCCACACTCTAAAACCTGAGGCGGAGTCACTCCTTTCTTATTATTCTATTGTTTGCATGTGAACACAGCATGCACATCCCTATGCACTGACTGCAAGCATCAATGGCATAGAGTCGAATCTTAGACCACAAGAACATGAATCATTGTGACCTTGACATAGTGTGTTAAACTTCAATGTTCTACAGGCTGTGATATGCTTATTATTATTAAACTGAACCCAGAAAATGTACACATTCCATAAAAACTAAAATCCGAATTGGATTACATTCACAGGCTGACACTGACAGCCTGCCTGTGTCATAGGTCTACACAATGCACTTCCCAATTACTTGATCAGCTGGTAATAAAGATAGGGGCTTACATATACCTATCGATATCTTTATCACCCAAGTAGGCCTATGCGAGGTAGTGTTGTATCAGACTATTTCAATATCAAGAGTGCATTTTCAGGTACTTGTTAACTAAAACATTTTGAGAAACTTGACCTAGGTTTATCAACAAGCCATAATTTTACTGTGGTTGCCCGTAACCCTTAATTTTTTTCGCGCCATCATAACAAATTAGGGGCAAACCGTAATGTTGGCAGGTGTTTTTTACTCTATGTAAATTGGGGGTGAAAAGAGAGCCCCATGATGCTCCAAATTAAACAAATAAGTAGTGACTGCTGGTCAGTATTTTTTAGCACCATTTGCCAAACTTATCACACAAACCAAGTTGAGGAATACTTAAAGTTTCCGCAGTGATTTCCCATTTTTTACATTAAAATTACTAATTTTGAACCCCACATGGCTAGGGTTACAGAACATTTATACAAGATATGTAAAAAATGACTGGACTTGCTTGGTAGACATTATGATTAGAAAATATTTGTCACAACCCAAAGCAAAATAGTCATCCTTGAAAGGTATGCATGAATGATCACTAAAGTTTATGAACCAACCCCCAAAATAAATCAACAGGGCTTGTAATCTTAAACAATATAAAATCTACCAAACCTAAGAAACAAAATTTTGAAAGCTATAAACGGCGAAAAAGATACTACTGAAGGCTATTGGCTTTTAATTTGTTTATCATACCAGTCACATACCTCCCTTTTTGCACTAATATGCTTGAGCAATGCCTTAAAATGACCCTCATTGTTAGGACGAGGCCTCATCAGGTATGAGCGGAAGTAGTGGGCTCTCCATTCCACTTCTGCTTGCTCTGCAAGGTTTGACAAGCCGTTGAGGAAAGTAAACTGAGCATTGTGCTCAGGAAACAGACTGTGAATCTTGATAGGAGAAATACTGTAGACAAAAAAACAAAACAAAACAAATCACTATTAACAAAATAGTGGTGTAGGTGTAGATTTTTCTTTTTAAGTTTGTTTGCCCAGTAAACTGAGGATGTGCTTAAAATTATAAAATATAAGAAGGCTTCAATAGCTGAGCAATAATTAGACAATATCGTGAAATTTCTGACTCTTTAGACATACAAAATATCTCTACTTTATGAGTGTTCAATTTTACCATCCATGGTATTAGAAACTTCAAATTTTAATGGCATTTCAGCAGCACACTTGTAAAACTTACATGTTGACTGTAAGAGGCACATAGTGAGACAACATTGAGACCTCAATGTAGATGTGTCCACCTTCAATCAACCTGACATGCAGCCTGCCTCTCCACACCTCGTTGACAGGTCCAAGTCCAGTGTCGTAGCAAGTTGTCAATTGCTGGCCTTGCCATGCCATTGTTCCAGCTGGTCCAGAAACCACGGCTGGATTCGGAAAATTTGTCTGGGCTAAATGGGTTGAGCTACACAGATGAAAAGATTGTAAAAAAAGGAGTGTTAAATAAAGCTTGGACCCAAAAAAAAAAATGAAACATCAATTCTCTGTGATTATGATTTAGCTATGAAGCTTTTGTTTTTACTGCACTGAATTGTGTTATGATCATTACCTAAAAATGAAGGGTTTTATAGCAAAATGACACATATTCATTTCATAATTTGGCAAAAATTTGCAATTCATTTTTAATATTAATGAAAAGTAATATTGTTTTTAACAATGACTGTCTTACACTGCCAAAGGCACATACTTCTACCGGCAGGCCTATATAGACCAGAGTAAATTTAACTAATTCAGAGCATTACCTTTCACAGCTGCTCATTAGGCACTTCAATACTAACATTCCACAAATTTCAAATACTGCCTTTAGCCAGGTATCAATTTTACAGAGGTGCAAACCTTGCATTAGTCAAAAGTGTATAAGCCAACCGCAAAAAGTGTATTATGCATCAAAAAAGAGTGTCACTGTTTTTACAGGTTCATAAACTCACTGACAATGTAAAAACTCAAAACAATTATTTTAAACTGCTTGGTGCCCAATTCTTTGTTTTTAAAAAAGTTGCCTTCTCAATATAGTAGATATGTCTATCACTATCAGTATTGCAAAGTGCACAATACAGTATAACAACCCAATGGCCATGTTATTATTAGTGTAGACTTTTTCATCCCTATTTTAGAATTGTGTTTTAACTATGATCTAGAGCCTGGAAATTCATATCTCGTCCCTGAAATATTTACAAGAAAGTCTATTTGATTGGATGTATCTGTATCCAGGAGAAAAAAGGTTAACAATAATTAAAGTGTTGAAGTTGAACACTGCCAGTAAGGTTAACTCAATTTGGGTATCTCTTGGAAAGGAGTAATAAAATTATATGGAGAATTAATTGCAATTGGACACTAACTGACAGCTGTCGAGCGTCACTGAAAATGTAGCCTTTTCCGGACTACAAACCATACCCTTAATCTGTGATATTTACATCACTGTAGATACCCTACACTAGGGTCACCTGCAGCTTTTTTTTTTTTAAAAGCAAGATTATTCTCGAAGAGTAGTGAAGACAAAAGAGGGCAGTCTTGCTTTATATGGTAGAGACGAATATTACGGCATACCTGTTAACTATTTTAGGGATCACTTGCTGTGGTTCTTTAACACTGTAGTAGATTACAGCAAACGGCAAAATTTGCCGTGGGAATTCTTCCACATCAAAGTCACCATATTCATAAAGATAGAGCTGAAAATGAATGGTAACATATATATATGTATATATAAAGAAGAAATATGTTAAAAAATACATACTTTTCTGTCGACTTCTGGCTCAACCATTAACGACCTTACAAGTTCAAGGTAAAATAAGCCTCGATAACATTTTCTAGTTTTTATAACTTGAAGTAGCCTCAAAGTTGACAAATCCTATATTTATTAAAAAAAAATAGAGAAAATTTTGACCAACCCCTGCGGGTTAGGAAAATGGCTAAAACACCTCAAATTTGTATGGATAGGTAAAGTATCGCATCATTCTAGGGACATGCACCAAAATCTGATCTTTTTTAGGCTAAATCATGGAGAAATAATTTTTTTCCATTTTTTTTTACATTTTTGCTATATACGCTAACTAAAAGTGAAAGGTGACACGGTTATAGCAATTTATTGACATAAATCAGCTCAGTAGAACTACATTAGCGAGCTCGGTTTTTGCGGACATCCGAGAGAACTATGAGGTCATGTCTCATTCAGCTCCGAGCCAAGTAGATCTATCTATCCCTCTGCTGCTCAGAGCCTCAGTCCAAAAAATTGCTTTTGAACAGTTACTAATCTATACTCAGGTGTTTTAAATTCACATAAAGGCATAAACTAAAATCCTGCTATAGATACTAGATCTAGATGTATGTTATCAAGATAAATCTTGCGGCAGAAACTCATAAGAGAAGGGGGGAGAGGAAGAGACAGACATGTACAAACAGATGTAGACAGAGCGAGAAAGATAGATGGATAGACAAAGAGAGAGAGAGAAAGATATGAAAACTATGATGGTTATAGGAAGAGAAGCCGCTGAAAGGAAACTCAAGGACAGAATATTTGACGTGAAGAAGGTAGATCTAAGCTTACAGAAAGAAGCTAAATCATGGACAAAATAAATTTGAAGCTAGACACAAACTGTGTGGCTTAGGGAAAGAAGGGAGATGTTACTATTTAAGATTTATAGGCAGCTTGGGTGAACAACTGCGCCGCGAGCCAAGCTAGCTTCTAGAGCCTAAGCCTACCCCTCAGCCGCTTCAAATAATGCTTCAGCCTTTAGAAGTACAACTAATCTAGACTCAGCTGGTTTAAATTTACATAGACCTACAGGTATAAACAAAAATGCTGTTATAAAATCTTGATCTAATGTATGATATCAAGATGAATCTTGCAACAAAACTCATGGTTTAGGGCAAAGGGCCAAAAGAGAAGGTGAGAGATGAAGAGACAGACAGGCTTGTAGGCCTACAAAAAGACACGGAATTTGTAAAGAGAAAGAGAGGGAGAGAGATATATAGATAGAAAAAAAAGAGAGAGAAGATATGGACTGTGATGAAAAGGAGGATAAAACGGTTACTGGGAGATAAAAAAAAGAAGGCAGAAAACAGAACAGTAGCTGCAGGCGCGCAGAAGGTAAACTCATGGTTTAGGACCAAAAGAAAAGGTGGGAGAGGAAGATATTGACAGAAATGACCAACAAAGGTGTAAAGATATAGCTAGAGAGAGATAGAATGAGAGAGAGAGAGAGAGAGAGAAAGAGAGAGAGAGAGAGAGAGAGAGAGAGAAATGTGAACTCTGATAAAGAGGAGGATAAAACAGCGAAATACAAAACAAAGAGATAACGTTCAGAGGAAACTCAAAAACAGAAAATAGACATGCAGAAGAAAAGCCTGCAGAAAGAAGACAAAGCCGATGTAGATATTACAACATTATAGGGACAAAAAGAAAAGAAGGGAACTTTTTTATTGGAGTTTAGCCCATTCTTAAATTCTATACTTAACCCAAATTCATTATTTTTGCCGAAATCTGCAAAATTTGCGGGCATATAACTAGTAAATCAAAACAGAACAAAAAAACTCACTGATGTACTTCTATAATTTTCCTCTAAACAACCTTTTGTTTTATAGAGTCAAATATACAAATATTTTGATAGCATGAAGGTAGTAGCTGATAAGCTGCATTATGCAATATGTCAATTGCATGTATTTGTGTTTCTGCTGCTAAAACCAAGACAATATGCCCGATAGCATATTTTTTATGCAGAGAAAAGATAATAGTATGAGCCAACGGGTACCAATTAAGATAAAATAAATCTTTATTGTCCACAAGCTACATAAAACAAAATAATAATGTAGGCATACCTGAGATGAGTAAAATAGTAAATGTGGAGACTGCATGGCTGGCTGATCCAGGTTGGACTTGGCTATATGACAGTCATAGTTTGGTGTGGGCTCCAGCTCACAACCAACACCACGGCACAAAACTGTTTTTACTCGCCCCTGAGAGAAGCATTCAAATATTAATGTTTTCATTTTTAAGAGGTGATAAAGATTTGAGTCATAGTGTAGAACCACACCAGTTTTGGGACCGAAAGTCACTGTGACATCTGTTCTTGGTAGGGGCTTTAGCCTATACTACGTCGGCCTGGGCCATGATTGAAGGATATTTTTACAAGCCCAATTCCACTTCAAAGGTGCTTTCAGGGCTTGGGTCCCAATGACAATGTACGGGCTGCCACCCAGAGACTAGCGGGGATACCATGACTTAACCTTAGTCAGTCACATTATACTGACACCGACCCAACCAGTAGGGGCCCGGACTGTGCTCGGCTGAGGCTCGAACCCGCAACCTCTGGGCCAAGGATCAAGGCCACTACCAACTGAGCTATCTAGGCCCCCAACGGCGGCCTGGGCCAAGCTATGAATAAAAAGATACACGTCGCAGACCACCCCCCCCCCCCCAAAAAAAAAAAAAAAAAAAAAGCTTGGATCGAGCTAGATTTTTGGGCCTGACAATGGTGTGATTCTACACATAGGGCGCTAGACATCCTTACAAAATTGATATAAATCTCTACTACCATTAAAACAATTTTCAAAACCACATTTGATGTGATTAATCTGTAAATCATGTATTTTATTTAAAAATTTTGTAACACACCTGTTGAGCATGGATTAAAAATTAATTATCCCCAATTCAACTTTTTATCATTGCTTGCAACTGTATATAAGATTTAGCAATATTAAAGATTAGTTATGGTATCTACAGAAACCCAATGCTTTCATTTTTTTACACTTGTTTATATTTAACCCTAGAAATGTCCCACATTTATTTCCAAAAAATGTTAGTTCTAAAAAAAAAAATTCTCGTTTGTAGGGCTGATATAATCAGCCATTTGTCACTTTGATGGTTAAAGTAACAATAAATGTTTTTCTTCTAATCAATCTGAGCATATTGGAAGAAGGAGTAGGGTCTTTATTAATTATTCTTAGCATTTGGCATAATGAGGTATTTTGCCATTGCTTTCCTTGCATCCTTTACTTTTGCCAAGTCTTAAGAGCTACCCATAAAGTGCAACGTAAAAACTGGGAAGCAAATAAAAATATGCCCCGACATGGGATCGAACTCAGAAAATCTAGGACAGAGGTCAAGGTTTCCATCGATTCAGCCACCACTCACACAGATAACACAAGCCAAAAAAGTAATTGTTTTGCAACCAGTCCAAATGAGTCTTAAGTCAAAATTGGAAGGTAATCAGATATTGGTATCATAGTAAAGCTTATTTTCTTTACTTTCAAATAAAACAAAAAGAAAAGCTCTATTGTGCTTCTGTATCAAGTTATAACCATTTGAAGTCGACAGAAAGGGGAGAAAATTGCAATTAAAGTTTAGACATGTGTAGATGCCTAAGCAACCATACCAATAAAAATTAAACACATAAAACATGAATATCAAAAAGAATCAGGTGTTGAAAACTGTTTAGAAATGGTTTTACTGCCAATATCTGAAATAAAAAAAAATTGATTTATCTGAAATTTAAAAAATTGAGTTATGACCACTCACTTTACTTTGAAAGCCTATATCTCAAAACAAGGCCTTCCGACTTACAACTCATTTGGACAGAATGCGAGACAATTGCAGCATTGAACAAATTTTTTCTCATCTTATGTTAGAACTTTACAAATGTCATTTTGCTGCCTAACTAAATAAGCTGCAGACTATTGACAATTTCAGTGGCTAAACAACAGTTATCAAAAGATTTTTGGGTCTAATTTGCAGACTTTCTCATAATTTTACTTAAAAAGTGCAAACAAAAAATCTCACCTTAATGACCTTGACAGCTATCAAAATTCTCTCTCCACCTTTAGGCTTCAACGGCGTCATAATGTCAGCATGTTTACAGGCATGGACAGCTGCGAAAAAGCCAAAAGAGTCATGACAAGCTGAATGAATAAAAACTCATACAGTATAGTCCGCATTTGTCGACTGCCACTTTACTAACAATTTGACAAATCGACAGGTTCAGCAACAACGGAATTTTGCCCTCCATAATATTACTAAACAATTTGTATAATATGGACTTTCTTCCCCGCACTTTTTTGCTTCATGAATATGCCAACTACTAAATTGGTTAAGGAAGGCATCAAAACAAAAATCAAAGAAAGAACAACAAGTTATGGCTTTATTAGAAATGATTTGACCAATTAAAAAGATAATAACTCAACAAAACAAATGTCTCTCAAGGTTGTTTCCCGTAAAAAATAAAACAAGGAAAGTAACTAGTTATTTTTAAAGGTATCAGCGTCATTGAGCTCCCGTTTATTTTCATCTTTGTCTTTGTATTTAACAAAGATGCTAAATGGTTTTGAAGAAAAAAAAATACTGAAAATGAGGTTACTATTGCCTATAGCGTTTAAAAAAATACCCAATAAACAAAACATAAAGGAAAAAACCTGAAAAACCTGAAATTGATAATCAATGATATATCGACATTCTTATGTATCAACAATGGTATTGATCTCCCAGAGCATGTGAATATAAGAGGATTTCGCTTTAGAAGCAATTGTCTAGTTGTGTATCCCCATTAAACAATTTAAAAAAATATATTTCAACATTTTAACTTTATATTTACATCAAGAACTTTAACTTATGCTAGGAGAAAATTGTGTCAACTTTGATATTATGATGCCATGCTCAGTCTCTGTATAACACCTTCATGCCTCATAAGATGTACATCGTACTTTATATTTCCATATATATATATAATGTCAGGGATGTAAAGGCTTCAATAAAGAATTCTCTGAAATTACTCAACGTTTTGAAACTTGTCCAAAAATGTAAAGGAAGATAATTATTATTCTGAATTATTCGGTTTTAAGCCTCAGTCAAAAAATCTCTTAAATCCTTATAAGTCTTCTTAGAATAAATGTGATCTGTTCCTGCACTAAGTTTCTTACTTTTACTACTGCTTGCTTTATGCTGCACTTTGGTTCTGGTAGATGGTAAGATACACTAGACTCAACAGATGACATTAGGGGCTCATTCTCATTTGTTACGACACCTGTGACAATTGTGGAATTTGTTTTAACAGCTGTTTCTATTCCACTTCATTTTCTTACCTGCAATCTGCATATAGTAGCCCAGTGAACGATCAACAGGACAATGTGAAATAATTTTATGCAACTTTTCCCTCTGTTTAAAAACTTGTGCTCAAGCTTATGGATAGCTCCATATGTTCCTACATCCAGTCTGTTGGAAACACTAGTGATAATGGTGTCCATTACACTGAAGGACGATTTTACTCTAGGCCCAGCTTTCAAGACAGGGTTTAATACTGCATATTGTGGATATGACACCACTGCTGCCCACCATTTATCTAACTTTCTTATAGCAGATGCAACATATCTGTATCTGACTGTAACAGGGGAGCTGCTCTGGAAAATGCATCGTTTTCCTTTCCCGGAACTACTGTTGGCATCAGAGTAGATATTAGCCCAACAAATATCAGGTCAGGCCTATATAGGCCTAAAGGACTATGACTGTGGGATCACTAGATATTTGTATAGAATTCTACAATTAGATCTATATTAGAGGATCTAGATCTTGATCTAGATGGGGTCAGTTTTCTAGAAAGATGTAGACTTCTAGTGCAGATGATTCTAGAAAGATTCCCGATTAAACCTGAGTTATAGAATTTAGGCCTAGAATCTAAAGTTTACGCTTATCGAGCATGAAAAAACTTGTGCTAGATTTAGACCTAAACTTCTAACTTGCAGCCCTAGATTTGTCCCAGCTCCTGAGTAACACTAACAAACAAGAGCCTAGACCTCTTTCTATAGTCTAATCTAGAGTGAAGTAGTAGATCTAGATCTTTCCTAAAGTCGAGGCCCTGTTGATCAAGAAATGGTCAAGAAACTAGAACCATCTAGATTTAGCTACAAATAAATAACTAGGTACTCGCTGCTCAAAAGCTAGCTTGATCTAAAAAAAGATCTCCTTAAATTTAACTTCTGAGTATGAGACTTAGCTTCATGTATCAAAGAAGGCTCAGGCAACAGATGACATTTGACCCCTGCTGGGTCAAAGGCAACAAACACTTAATTCTAGCCCCTCTTTCTGCTATATAAAAAATTCGCCTCTGATAATCTGACAGTCACAATTATGGCGCCCTGCATGCCTTCAATGCAAAAGATGCCATACTTTAAACTTAAAGAGTTCTCTTTAGACCATGTGACTAGGTCTTGAAGCGTTTGTTGAATTTTTGACTGCTGGGACTTTCTGAACTAGTAGTACATTTATATTGTTGAGTTGTGTATATAGGCTCATTTAAGAAATACACACTTAATTGTTTTTAATTATAAATAAAATGAAAGCCAGTTTTCCACTTTGTTTCCAAAATCTGAAACCAGAGAAAATCTGAAAGATTTGCATCCCTGTAATGTATTCCAAGATGCTGCTATGACGTGTCATGTAGGTCATGGGTTAGAGTTAGATTTACCCCACATGACATATCACGAACATCACACTTTATTGACTGAATATCTCAAAAGTAATGAAAGTAATGCTAAAACTACTCTAAAATTTGGATTTATCCATGTTTTTTTTGTAAAATCAGACTTATTTGTAATTGAATAACTGTGTTTACACCTTGAGAAAGCGCCAAACTGTTTCAGTTTCAATCTTTGTTGAGCCTTTCCATTAACAACACACTAGCGATAGACACTTCAAGTGTGATGTGATGTGGTGACAATAGTAAAAAAGGATCTTGGAGAGTTTTATATGATGAAAAACATGTCACAGAACTTCTTTTAGAAGATAGCAGTGAGGATGAAGAGTTTTCAATGACTCTGGGTGGATCTAGATCTAGATCTAGTAGTTCTGATTCAGACTCTTACAGATTTGCCAGCTCAAATGGAGCGACACTCAATCAAAACGCAAAAAAAAATTCATCATGAAAGGGTTAATGAAAAAATTCTCAATTGTTGTATTTTTGTTGCAGTGCTTACCCATGTGAGTGACCCCAAGTCCAGAAAGTTTTTGATTGCCACACTTTATCCCCTCTTTGCAAAGTTGCTCAATCTGAAAAATCAAACAGATTTGTTATATAGTATTTGTTGGGGTTTTTTTTATTTTACTTTGGGGGAAAATGTACACTTAGGATTGACTTTTGTTGAATCTGACAATAGCAAGCCTAAAGAGTAAACTGAATTAAAAATGACCGTAAAAGATGATGCATATCGTTTGGTTTCATATTATCTGAAAAGATCTTTTAAAATACAAGATTAAATTTTGAATACTTACTTGCAAAGCATTTTCAACAGGTATAAATGCAACTGTATCTGAAACAAGTGAATCAGAGTATCCGTTGCTCTTCATGTCTTTGCGTCTGTCTAGATACTACAAAAAGAAAAAGAAAAAAGTAGAACAGTTTTAATCTAACCAAAATACTATTATCTTGTTTTTGCAAGTTCTCTTTGAAGTACAGCGTATTAAAAAAAAAACAAATGTCTCAAGATTAAAAGGCTCACTTCTGGTTATGTCAGGATAAACCATAGATGAGATTTTCCAGTCACCAACAAGCTTGTAGGCATCTAGATTTCAAGACACACAAACTCATTGTGCTCTTAGTAGCTAAACACCCAACATGGAAATTTCCCAGATGGTTCAATTTTGTCCATGCTGTTAAGGAAACTGTAACTGAAGGCCCTAGTTGATCTTAGGCACAAAAAAGAGTATTTATTTTATCTACCTGGCATAGGATAAAGGAAAAGCCTATCTAGATCAGAATATAATATTTAGATTGTCAAAAATAAAACTTTCCTGGTTGGTGGTTTGAGTAATAAAGCATCTGAACAACAATGGTTGATCTAAAATCTTGGGAATAGTTTAATAAAGATTTATAAAATTAAATCAACTAATCTTTTGTATGAGTCTATGACACGTTGGTCTCAGTTATGTGTACATGGCCACTGGTCAAGTCTATCATTTCTTTTGTGAATGTATAGCGAGGCCTAATCTAGGTTTCTAGGGTTTAATTAAATTGCAATTAATCAGGTTCTTTCTAGGGGGAGCAGATGACCTGGGAAGCTAATACAAGATTTTTAGATAGTGATTTACTTCCCTTGGCCTACTTTTCATGGTCCAGTGAAAGCACCTAATTGTGGCTATGACAAAAGGTCATGGGTCTGTCATTTGAGATGGAGCATAAAATTTTTGTCCACCATTACCCTCATTAAGATAAGGTATAACGCACAGCAGAATAATGGTTTGTTTATATAAATGCTAAAATTGACTAGACTGTAAACTTTAACCCATCTTTATCAAATTGTATTTAAGTTAATAAGAGCAGTTTAAGTCTTTTCCTAACTAAAATGAAATTTCTAGGACATGTAATTCACTATATATATATACAATTAATGACTAACAAAATCACTAAAATACATTTTGAAAAGATCAAAAGATAACATTACAGAAGATAAAATTATTACCTTTGCCACTAGGTCAGGATTGTGCACTGCCTGAACCTTCAAAAACTCATGAGAGGAGTTAGATGCATGAAAATGGAAACTTTTTCTCAAGGGAGCTAAAATGTCATTTTGACATTCATGGGACTCTAGTGACAGTTCTGTCAGTAAATCTGTACAAAAATACAAAAAGAAGTGCTTTCAAATAGGAAACAAAATTTCACACAAATTCGTGCTCAGCTATGAAAAGATTTTAATAGAAAATATGTCAAGCAATTATCATTTGAATAATAAATTTCTAAAAACATAAAAATCCTAATTCTACATAAAATAGTTACTATTATATATTTATTTTCCAGCCAAACTGAATAATTTTTTTATTACAAAGTAATTATAATCTAAATGAATAACTTTCTTTGGCTAAGAATAGAATTCATTTAACTTTCTTTGACTAAGAATAAAAATTGTTGATCCTTTATCATATTATTATAATACAGATAATTTCTATCAAATCATCTTGAACTTAAATCAAAAATTTGTAGTGTTCAAGACGTTTAAAACAGTACTAACACCTGCTTACTAATACAGGTACCTCTTTTGATTTTTTTCAGCCTTGGAATAGTAAACTGTGGACCATTTGGTCTTGGGACAGTCTTTCTCTTTGGACCATATGAACTTGCTTTTCCTGCAGTCTCCATCACCTTTTACTAAGATCAATCCTCACCATCCAGGCTTTCAGGTGCCTGCAGCTGTATGACACTCAGTCCATCTGTCACTTCAGATGATAATTATAAGTCAAGAATGTAAAGTAAAGAGAGTAAAGAGCGCTTTTATATAGCGCTCCACTAAAGTGCTCTAAGTGCTTTACATGGGTTCCCCGACAGGCCATTCCCAACCAAAGTACCTTCTGAACTCACAGAGGAGCAGCTAGTCAAGCTCATCTCTCTAGCATTCTGACAGGATCTTTCACTGCCTATAATCGGGTACTCATTTAACGCATGAGTGAGGCGAAGAAATGTGTGTAAATAGCCTTTCTCAAGGACGAAACGTCGACCTGCCAAAAACAGGACTCAAACTCCGGACCTCTCGCTTCGAAAGCCGAGTGTCTACCACTAGACCATGACACCACACAATGTGTTACTAGATTCATTATAATTGATCTCAAAATTGTATATTAATTTGGAAGGATTTCCACACAGGATCATACTAGGTTTAAATCCCACTTGTGACACCACTCCAGTGTTGAGTTAAGGAGGCTGCTACACTATGCTAGAATGAAACTATCCTAACCCCCATAGATCCCTATATCCCCTGAAGCAAGTACACAATTCTAAATCCCATCAGGTGGGATTTAATGGTCTGGAGTCTAGTACAGTAGTAGTTCACTAGTTGTGAAGAGGGGATTAAACCATCATAAAATGACCAATGATGACTATTCAGAACCTTGAGGACTCCAAGACAGCTCATCTTGCAGAGTCTGTGAGCACTGCATCTTAGCCTTTTAAGCCCAACGTCAGGCCTTGGCTGCCTTCGCCAACCTCCTTTACTCTGCAGCGTACCAGGCTATTTCATCACACCACCCTAGCTAAGCCCAACATTTATTAATGGCTAGAAATTCTTTCTGATGTTTACAAATTTTTAATTGGCCCTATAGATGCAATGAGATACAATATTTTCCATTATTAATATTAATTTTAAAAAAAACATTGCTGACGAATGAAAGGTAATGCAAAGTAGGCTAATTGTTGTGTACAGGAGGTACAACGCCGATCTCTGTCACTCACCGGAGTACCGGGACAAAGGTCACCAACTTCACCACATAATTTATGATGAGAATTGATAGTGGCACACTGTGCACAAATCATAATTCATACCTTGAAATTTTAAGCCAATAACTTAGAAATGCAATTTAAAACTTGAATCTAGGAGAGGGTCAGAAGGAAAAAAATTGTAAGAGACCATCGTGCTATAGCATAGCTGCTACAGCAGTAACTTAGTAAGATAAAGAGGAGTTTCGAGAGTAAGAGGCGACAGAGAATTGAGAGTACTCAAAATTAGTCTGCTATATATATCCTGTAGGCCAAGTGCAAAACTGCGGTCCCATTTGAATCATTTTAAAAGTTTATTCTAAGCCCTAGATTATAGATATACAAACCGAAAGATATCTATAAATAAATCTTACTTTAAACTTTTATATTTATTGTTTTGATCTAGATCTAATCTAGACATTAGATTCTTGATTTACACAAAAAAATCACAGTACATAGGTTGTAGATCTAGATTTAGACCTCCTATGTTGTGTTTCGTTTTGTCCAGCGGCTAAGCGGAAGTCATAATTGAGTTTTATTGTCTCCCTTATAAAAGAACGTTGTAGCTGTACCCATCTATCTTAACTTTTAAACAGTGTGGGAGGGGAGAAAACACGTTTGACTTGAGTTGAGTGAGGGTACTCCATGGACCTTCCTTTAGTATTCTAATTGTTATTGAAATAAACGTGTTAACTGGAAATGACAATGTATAAAATGGAAATTAAAAATGCGCGGTTCAATGGTGATAATTCATCACAGCTATTAAATTCAAGCGTGTATGAAGTTACTACGGCTTACACATACGTGCCGATATAAATGCATTTTATAATATCGTCCTCGTACTAATCGTACATATCGAAATATTGAGGATCTGATATCAGCATTTGGCATACGGCATAACACTGGCCAAATATCTTGCCCTATCATAGGCCCAGCTGTCGCTGGTCCTAGGCCTACATTTCGCCCGACCATGAGCATAGATTCAATAAAGACACTAACACAAAAGGTCATTGCCAAAAAATTGCAAATCAAAAATGTCCCCTAGAGATATAAGAAAAAACTATTTCAGCTTAGGAAAGGTGAGAAATGGAATAGCCTCCCCGAAATCAATGTCACCGCCCCAAGTACTAAATCATTCAAAACCAAGTCAACAAGCTATTGCACATAAAAAAGGAGAGGCAAACAATTTCGCGAATGCTGCGGTTTTTTGCGTCTCTCTGTGCCTGCCCCAGCTGCCGTGTGCTTTTCATTGGCTCGATCAACAATCTAGGTAAAGAAATTTCCATATCAATTCAACATTCGAGGTATCGCCCTTGGGTGAAAACATCGAAGGTATCAAAATATCGATGTCAGTGTGCCCTGAACTGGTACGGTCCTCATGGTTTATCGCTGAAAATATCCGTCTTGTGAAGGAATGGATATACCCCGTACGTGCAACATTGGGGTTTGTTTCATATCCCCGCAGCATTTACGTGAAGTCGTTCCTAGTTCCTGTCTTCAGACCCGATTGGTACAAATAAAGAAGCTGATGGAGGCAAGTCCCGCCAGTGAGTCCCGCTGCCTTGAACCTATCTCTCTCTACCATTTCAAGAAAAACGTTGATTTTTTGTCGGCACCACAGAAACAGGAAGAGGAGGAAAAGAAGAAGGATTAAAGGGACAAAAAATAAAAAAGAAGAGGGTAACAGCAGAATCGGGAGCATAAAGAAAAGTATAAAGGAAGGAAAAGCAGGCAAAGGAAGAATAGAAGACTCAGAATGAAATAAAGAGAAGTCGATGATATGGAACAATGGAAAAAAACAAGAAGAAGGAGATACACTTAGTTTAATCAAACATTAACTAATAACAGTTTTTTGTCCATCTCACACACCGCGAGTTCAGTTTTCTCTCTTTCCATCCCTGAAAAAATTGACTGCATGCAATAAAGCCCTGCGCAAGCAAACTTCCAGTTGATTATGTGCATAGGCCTAGGTGTAACAATATTATGATGCATATTCACTCTGCCTACAGGCCTAGATTTAGTTCGTAACTGCTGATGTTACAGTAGTCCGCACTTAACTCTAGCAAACATGCCCAATAAAAAAATGAACCACTGGCTTGCTGTAGGCCTATTCTTTGTCATGCATCGAACCGATAGCGTACCGAACGGATAGCCTAGGCCTAGAACGTGGTTGTTGTTTATTCTCTCAACAAATAGATAAAAATTATTTTTAATGCTTTTTTTTTTAACTTCTGACCTATATCTACGTCACAATTCACAAGTTGGGAAACGGTCTTTTCGGCATTAATTATTGCAGCTTAAATAAAAGCACTTTGATACACAATTCAGCGCCAACAGGTAGTGCCGGGATCAGTATCAGAATCGATACTTGCGATACGTCTGTAAACCTCGAAACAATATTCGAGGTCAGACGAAAACCTGATAAGTATACCTGTTTTTTGTCAACAGTGTCACTGCCAGAGCACTGCAACCGTGTATCTCAGCGCTATGTTTAGATAACCTCAAGTTTGATACGCTGGGTGATACATTGTAGTTCACACCAGCCACCCCAGCCTCCTTTTACTACCAAGTCTCAGGAAGAATTTCATATAGACAATGATTGCGCTGGAATAATGATGCGCTAGAGTTAGAATGTGAATAAAGTAGAGTCAGGATGAAAGTATGGTAGACTAGAATCAGGTTGAGAGTGCAGTAGACTAGAGTCAGAGTGAGAGACTAGAATCAGGATGTGAGTAAAGTAGGATAAGAATTAAGGTGAGTGCCGCGGATCAGAATTAAGATGTGAGTGAAGTAGATTAGAATCAAGATGTGAGTAAAGTAGATTAAAATCAAGATGTGAGTAAAGTAGATTAGAATTAGGGTGAGTGCTGCGAATTAGAATCAGGATGGAGTAAAGTAGATTAGAATTAGGGTGAGTGCCGCGGAACAATCGGGAGTTTTTAAACCTATTTTTTTAAGACAGACAATTTGTAAATATACGTTCCCTACCCCGACTCTGTGTTTGTCTGTCCGTCTGTCTGTCTCTGTCTCTCTCTCTCTCTCTCTCTCTCTCTCTCTCTCTCTCTAATTCTATCCTCTCTCTTCTACCGCTCTATGTGCATGAGTGTGTGTGTGTGTGTGTGTGTCTTTCTTT
>BMAT01003771.1:107246-118597 GCA_019649035.1 Elysia marginata | reverse complement strand
TTTGTTAGGACTGCTCTCATCTTCTGAAAGTTGGTCTTTGCCTGTGCGATTCTAGCTGCTATTTCATTGTTGTTTCTACCGTCGCTTGTTATTATTGTTCCCAGGTATTCAAACTTATCCTGCTGTTTAAGTTTAGCATCTGCATGACATGATGCTAAACTTAAACATGTCTGCTAAATACAGTAAAAAAATCAAAAGCTAAGAAGTAAACCTACTCCAAACTTTAGAACCTAGTTATGTTTGTGCTGCGAGTTTCATCTTGATAAGAGGGTTCTTTTTTAAGCAGGGTATTCTTTTGATGGTATTCATATTTTAGACTAGATTAAGGACCATAATATTTAGATCTAATACAGACGAACATTATGATAACTTTACCACCCAACCATTTAGGTTAGATTTAGGTTCATAAAATCTACTTAGACTGTATATTATGGTGACTCAGTACCCAACCCCATGCAGCAAAGTTTATCAACAGCAACTGCTGCAATTAGGAATATTACATAAATTACATGTTAGCTAGTATAAAATGTAATAATTGCATGTAGCCTATGTTAAATTATATAGGCTTAATGTAATCACTGTATTTTAGTCTTGACTTTTCAAACAACAAAGGATAGACGTTTGATTCATGACGACGTTTGGCTGATCAAACGTCAAAGTTCATAGGTTGAAAAAAATTTTCACTGTGATCCCTGCTACTAGGCATCGTATGGTAAATGCTCATTATCAATGGTATGATTCTGTTCATGTTAGCAGTGAGCCTGTCACAATGTGGACTGTGTTCAATATTCAATCTGCTTGTTGACTGAATAATAATAAAGACTAATAAATGCTCAAGTCCTTGTGTAGAACATGGACAAGATCTTTCATTATGGACTGTTTATAGATATGCATTTAACACCTATTGCATGTTATACACAATGGAATTCCTTTAGTTCAAAGTTGGATAAACCAAAATAACTTTGTTGGCCAATTACTTTTTTCTTTCTATATAGATTACTCAGGTTTAACCAAAATATGTTTAAACAAAAGTCATTTTCGCAGCCCCTAGAGTTTTAAATTTTTTCGTAAGTCAATCTCCAGGTGACAGTCCTTATATCTAATTATCCCCATAGGACACAAACAAAAAAGAATCAAGTTAACTGAAAATCAACTTTAGCAGAGTTGACTGTATTCTGAAATCAAACAAAACTGACGAGTGTAAACCATTGTCGTTTTCTGATCCTCTGCAGGTACAAGCGTATGGGAGTGATGGGAGCTATAGCCATTATACAAGCCTTGTCTGGGAGTTCGGAGAAGGAAAACACTGAGAACTTGACAAAAGAAAAGTACAAGCAGGTAATCTGGAGTGAGGGAACTGCTAACAACATAATAGTGATGTAGTCTATCATTAAAAACTCGGCCAATCCCAAAATGCATTATGGCGGTCTTGGCACACTCAGTCATACAGTACATCATCATGTAATACTTTACATATATACAAAGTGCACATTCAGCAAGTTTGTTTTCTAAAACAGCACACTTAAAAAACCATATGGATATGTTTGAAAGATTTTAAAGGTACGATATTAGCAGTGGAGAGAAATAGACTTTAGGTGGAAATGCCCAAAATATGCTTGCCTTTAGTATGATTCAAATCTTTAATTTATAGTAGCTTCAGCACCTACGGTCTTGCCACTGAGAAAAACATAGCTTAAATACCGCATTGCCACTAGCCTACGCTTCTCAAAAAGAAGTTTCATGACGAAGATCTTTACTAAGTTTCTCTTTAGAAGCGACTTGCTAATTTAAACAGGAAGATCCAAATCACACCACAAAAGGCGGTGATATTTCGGGCACTTCCACTTGAAGCCTACTTCTCTCCACTTCATACCTTTGACATCTTTCAATCATTTGATTTACGCAGTGGCTATTTATTCTATTTATTCTTATATAAATATGTCCCCAGAGGTGGAAGTTAAATAGCACGGCTGAGAGATCTAATAACATATTTCTTCATCAGGGAAAGGGGGTGGGGGGTCCTGAAACTCTTTTACTTTATTTCCAGCTTTAGCTAATTTTAACCTACACCATCATTTTCAGCACCCCCTAACAATGTAGGAATGATTATGATTTTTTCTCTTTTATATCATGGTTGTCATGACAATGCCCTGGTATTGAATTTTTTCGCCCTAAAATTGCTATCTTTCAAAAGCCTACTACTTCTACAAATTTTGACCAAATGATACAAAACTTTCTAAAAAAAATGTGTATTTGAACCTACTCTATAAAATAAAATAGAGAGCTTCTTTTGATAAGTTTACCAACTTTTTTTTCACAGATTTTTTTTTGTTATGCTCTACCACTACAAAGGCCAAAAGTCCAAATTTTTGAAAAAAATCTCAATTTTATGAAAAACCAACAAACTCGCTCTATATGTTTGTTCTTTACACCAGTCACAATCACCACACACAATTTCAGACCATTCATTCAATTAGTCTTGAAGGAGTAGGGCTTTTAGTAAGAAAAATGCATTTGAAAGTGAAACATGTGAAATGACAAATATTTCTAAATGTATATGTAAAGCAAGCTGCAGTTGCCCCTGTTTTGTGTCCCAGCTTGTTTCTCCCAAGTGTACTTTCTGTTTACAGCCATTTCTCTGGCATCACCAACTATATTTTTCCATTTTTAGGATATGTTTTGCAGCAGTAAGCCTTTTTTGGTCTACCTCTCTCACCCATCCCACCCTCTTATCCTGAGCCATAGGCAATTTTTAAAAAGAGGAGAGATGTTTTGTTGACTATTTAATGTGTTTTCTTTACTTCTAAGGAAGTAATATGACAAAAAACGTAGAAAAAAGGCATCAGATTTCAACATATAATCTAAAAATACTACATCTAGAGTGAGTATGCCGAGGCGCTTGACAGGAGTGTGAATTGGGTCAACTCGGAAGAGAACAATGCCAAATAATCAGGTCTAAGCTGTTCAAACCGTTTGAAAGCAGCCGTTGAGTCAGGTCTAGTGACACAATTAGGTGAATTATTGGCCATTAGCTCTTGGTGTTTTTGTGCTCATGAATGCTTCAGCTTACTGAAAAAACACAAATGGGCAATTCGATCGTTTTGACCAAATACCCCCTTTTCAGGACCGGCTCCCCTTGTCCTAGGTATTCTGAGCAAGCAATTGTTTTTGGATGGAGGAATATCAGGCCAAAATATTTATGTGAGAAGCCATTTCCTAATATTTACAAACTTTTAGACCTTTTTACCATCGAACATCGAGATTTTTATATATTTCATGTATGAAACTCATGTGAATGTGAAACACATAGAGCAGCACAATAATGTGGTGCTAGAGAAATGTCATATATCATTATTATTGTTACTTTATTACGAAGGTTGTTGATCTTTTGGAGTTGATGCGGTCAAGTTGCCGGCGAGACGCTGAGATGACCTCGCTCTTCCAGGACAGTCTGGCGGCAACATTGGCAACTCAACGCCTGGCCAAGAACGTCGAGGCATGGATAGCGGACAACATGACAGAAGGTGATGTCTCATAGGACTGAGAGCCTTATTTTCTTTTTTTTTGTGTGTGTGTTGTTTTCGTCCTGATAAATTTCTTTACTTTATGTGTTTCTATTGCTTTTTTTTTATATGTCTCGGGTCCAGGGCAAGTGAGTCAAGACTTGGAGATTGTTATTTTGAGAAAAACCATTGAAAAGTCTATTTTTTTCCTCTTTTTCTCTTTATTTGAAATCAACAAAAGTTTTCATAACCTTTCTACAAAATATTGATAATTTAATGAAACTTTTATGTGAGACATGTGTCTCACAGCCAGAACGAATTAGTCAGAAGATTGAAATTCTTTTTAGAGTATACACCATCTAAAAGTCTAAATTCATATTTTTACACAAAACATTGATAAATTTATAAAATTGTTGATGTTTGGAAGCTTAGAAAAATGTCTTGTTCAAAACAGCAATATCTTTCAACGTAAAAACTTTGACATGGGAATCATTTGCCCGAGATGTGAAACATACATTTATGTACGTGACACTGTAACGCATGGATTTTCAGTTACTTTCTAAGGAGTTCAGTGGCATCACTACAGTAGAAAACAAAGTTTGCTGTCTATATTAAAGGTGGCTGTATCCTAAACAGTAAATTTTTATTTTCAACCCTAATTTCGTTTTTTTTCCTCTGTTTGAGTTATACATAACCCAGGATTTAGGAATATTGTTTTTGTTTTAAAGGGCCTTCATCCATTAGGCTTAAGTCACAGTGCTGTTAAAAACTCAAGTTTCTAGAAGTTTAAATTTTCCAAAACTTGACAGGCTATAATAAACTATCACTGCACAGATTGTCCCACAATCTACACAGAGGTGTCTCTGGCCCATTGAATGATTTTCTTTAAGCGAGATTGTTATTAGTTGTACTAATTATATAAAAAACAAAAAACGCCAAAAGTAAGCAAACCTGAATTATCTGATTCGAATTATCTTAATTTGTTTGGCGTCCTTGGCTAATGAGTTGGAAATTGGAAATTCTTTTGTTAAGAAAATGCCATTCAAATTTTTTTCTTTTTATGTATCTTTTTAACCCCTTCACTGCCGAGTAGGTTCTGCCTTTTACCATTAAAAAAATTTGTTAAAAAAATAGTAAAACTGAAAAAAATTGCAAATCTGCTTTTAAACTAAGGAAATGATGTGTTTGGTTTACTATGGCGACAAGTTTGTTACGGCTATATCTCTCTGACCGTTCATAAGACTAAATAAACAAGAATTGTCTACCCCGAGTGAGACTCGGGCTTGGCAGTGAAGGGGTTAAACATCAAAATTTTAATGATTCATGAAACTTTTGACATTTGGAAGCATAGAAAAATGTTTTGTTCAAAACAGCAAGGCCCATGAAAGCGAAAATCTCAACATGACATATTCACCCTGGATGTGAGACATTTGAAGTTTCTGTTCATTCCTGAGAGATAGGAATAATGAGGTTTTCACTGTATTCTTCATTGAATAAAACCAAGTTTTCCCATGATTCCATGTGGCAGCGTTTGAGGAGACATTTGTGGCTGACCTTGAGGAGTTGCCGCAGCTTCAAGAGAAAAGTGTCGTGCCCATTGAGCGTTTGTTTGGCCTGAACAACGAAGCCGAGAGTACCATCTTTATCAACCTCGTGCCTCTCGTAAAGAAAATGCTTGACAAAACTCAGGCTGCTTCTCAAGGGTGGGTTTAGTCTAAACGCTCTCTAGTCTTTGGTTTTGGTGTGAAAAAAAAAGTTTTAAAAAATTAAATATCTTTTTTTTCCCCTCTCGTAAGTACTGTGCGGCCAATCAAAGTGTAATATCAGCAGTGAGAGCCTTATGGAAGATGCTGCACTTTGATTGTGTCCGGCAAGGTTTCGTTTCTAAAACTATTATTTTCATTAAAAGAATTTTTTTTAGATTTTATGTGAAAATAACCTATTTTTGTACCGTCTTTACATTTAGAGATGTCATGTTTCTTACAAATGGTTAAAATAATGAGATGTAACAGCCAATACTTGGAGTTAGAAATACAATTACTAAAAAGAAAAAATCCTTAATTTTTGCCCTTTTTCTCAGCTTCTTGAAAATGGCTTATAGCACCTTTTGTCACAAAATCCTTCTAAAGCAAGTTGTATAGGTTTGATTTTTTCTGTTACATTTTAAGCCTCAAGGCATTGCCGCATCACTAAGTTTTTAAACAGATTGTTGTATCCTCATTTTTCTTGGGATCACAATCAATGAAGATTTGTTTTTAAATCTTGTTCATAAAATTTGTTTTTGGAAATTCTTTATGTGACAGAGTGTTTATCACCAGTCTACCTACGTCACATTTTAAATGTTTTAAGGTCCCAATATTTTCTTTATATGCCCAAAGAATGTTCAGATCCTGTCATACTAAAATTGGAAGATAGCATCTTTTGACTAAGAAGTATATCATTTTATACTTCAGTTTTCTTTTAATGTCATACTTCTGTGCCAAAGTACCTGTATGATTTTGACTAAACTGCAGAAAAAAGCTTGTTTTGATTTGATTCATGGCTCTTTAATTACGTTTTTTTGCCGTAGTGAAATACCCTATTTATAGGGCAGTTGCGTATTCCTGCTTTAGACAGAAGATGCAGAATAGATATGGAGTGTCCATTAAGGGAAGATGCAGATTGGTCGCTCTGCCTTTGCACGGCAATAAAAAAAATCCGTCTTTTGTTTTTGTCTCTGTGGTACAGTTTGTTATAATTGATGGCTTAGATTGCTCTTCTCCATTTGCTTTTGATTCTTGCAAACTTATATTGGACTAAGAAGACATGAAACACGTAAAGTTTTTTACCTACTGTACATGTTTGTGATGTATAAATAGGTCTCATCAGAGTCCGCTGTGCCTGGCCCCGCTGTTCCGACTGATCACCAGGTGTGAGATGCTGCAGTCTGGTGGAGATCTGGAGAACATCGACGCTCTGCTTGGCTGCCCAATCCTCATGCTTAACCCCGACTTGTACAACAAACTGTCTTCTTTGACGCTAAAGGTACTTAGCCAATTGTGTGGTGGCGTCACAAAATTGTGAGCTTTCACAAACTGTTATGTGCTGTGACGGGTATGGGGCGGAGGGTAAGAATCCCATTCTTTTAGGTCTTATGTAATAGCTAGTGTAACGTAAGTCTACTGCAGAAGCCTCACCAATCAGACTATTTGCAGCAACACCAGGTTTGATTGATTAGTACTGTAGGAAACTACAATGGATGATTGATTTGGTTAATATTGAATTGGACTATGTTGATTACAACAGGGAATGCACAAATTCAAAAGAACAATTTAGTAAATAGATATATATATACATATTGATTATAAATTCATCATTTGCCAGAACAGGTCCAAAAGTTTTTTATATAAAATATGTAACTGATTTTGGCTTAAACTGAAAATTTGGTGTTGAAACTAAGTTCAGTGTTAGCGAAATAAAAACCCTTACCTTGATTTTTGTTTGTTCTAACTTGTAGCTTTGTGAACATGAATTGAGCCTTCTTTGATTTTGTTGTGATGCCTTTATCATGCAACTTTCCATGTATGCATTGTTGCTGTGTACAGGAAAAAGATGTTGTGTGTGCCAGCCTCTTTTTCTGCAACAACTGGGCCAGAGAAGTAGTCAACAGCTTCGCTTCAATGACCAGCGAGGAGATGAAAGGAAAAGTAAGACTACGCCTCAGCATTCAACATTTTACTGGCTTTGGTATAAAGTTAATAGTATTTCTTGAAATATTCACAGGATAAATAGAAAAAGGGTACTTTTACAGGGATTAGGCAGTGACAATGTTGTTAGTGAACAAGGCAAAACAGGTAGGTCCATGTCTGAAATTTTGCAAACTCTCTTTTTTCACCTAATTAAGACCAAATCGTTTGCTTCCCCACTGTTTTAACCAAATGCGAGTCAGAAGCACTTATGAAAAAAGTTGCTATTGTCATCTTCCAAAGCATGCACCTCCAAAAGACAAAGTTCAAACGGCATAAGTTGCTATACAAGCTTATTAAGTTCAAGGTCTGTGTTGGAAGCCTTGATATGCAAAGTCTGACTTTTTTTTTTCATCCTCTAAAACTTGACAATTGAGACAAATGCAGCTTTTGGTTTTCAACAGCAATATGTTAGAGGCACTGTTACAGGAGCGTATAGTAGTCAAATGTTGACAAATCAGTTGGTTATTTCAAATACTGTTGTCATTATCTTGTTATCAATGCAACCTTGAGGGCAACTCATGAAAAAAATTTTTTTTTTTCTTTTTTTCATGGATTCCAAATAGATGTATGAAAATGATAGTTTTCAACAAAGTTTTTATTCATTTTCTTTTTTTGTGTGTTCAGGGTTTGCTCAGTTTTGTACTTTTTGTCTCCTTGTCAGTTTTCAGTACAAAACGTATTCAAAATGTGGCTTAAATTATGGTTGCAAAATTGCATTCTTCTCAGGTTATCAACCTTCTAGATCAAATGAATTTATGACAAAACAAATTATAAGCCATTTCGGAAAAAAATAAAAAAGCAGAGCAAAAGAACAAAAAACTGCATGTTTTATTTGTCTTTTGTAATGTTGTTGTATTCTTATCTCAAAGTAATGGCCGTCACACCAACAATATGACCATGTGTAAGAAAACATGAGGCTACCAGGGTAAATGAAGCACAAGTTAGAAGTTTTGACTTTTTGAGTTATTAACATTTTCTAAAACTGAATTCCATGCCATTGAAGAAGTTGAAAAATTGATAGCTCTAGCTTATTTACTAAAGTTGTCTTTAGTTATTTTGTTTTGAAGGCAATAAAAATAATTGGTGAAATAGAAACTTTTTATGTTTAAAGGGCTATAACTCTAAACTAGTGTGAGTAGCTTCACCCGATTCACCTTGGTTACCTCACAAATGACATCTCTAATTGAAAGAGAATATAAAAATTAGTATCGTTTTCACTTTCAATAAAAAAAAAATATTTCAAAAATGGATATAACACAGTTTGCCAAGAAACTCTACAAACGAAAATTGTTATTTTTTCTCATAATGCTGTGAAAAGATTGATGCATTGATGTGAAAGAGCTGACAAAAGATTCCTTTGATCTTTTGCTATGCTTAAACCTTTTTTCATTGACTTCAAAGAACTGATTGCTTTCTGTTAACTTTTGTCTCTACACTGAAAAGTGAAACTAGTCTGGCTTTGCTTTATTATTTTTTTTCCCTAAGGTTGTCATGCGACTCAGAGTTATAACCCAACTGAACGAGCTGCTCGCCAGATGCCTCCCCCAACACCCGAGTTTCGTCCCATTCCCAGCAGTGTTCGAGTTGGATAAACCAGCGGTAGCCCCAAAATTGGTCGCAAAATCAACAGGGGCGGACAAGAAGAAAGGGGGAAAAGGTGGCAAAGGCAAGAAACAGAAGAAAGCTGGGGCCACAATTGATGAAACATTGGTGAACTCATTGACTCAGGATGGTGAAGAGGCGGACACTACCCTCACACAGGCCTCTCTAGATGCTGACAGTTCCAAGACGAAGAAATCGGATGGCAGCGAGACTGCACCAGCCAAGCCGACCTTTGATCTAGGCGGTTACCGCCAGTTTTTCAGGGAGCTGGACATCTCGGTTTTCTCTATCCTCAAACTTGGCCTGAGCAGCAAATGGAGCAGCAACGTTTCCGAGTCAGATGGAGTAGCCTCCCTTGGTAAAGATAAAGTAAAGCTGGACCTGCCGGAGTTGCGGTTCCTTCTAGAGGACCTGAGTCTGAAGCTGAAGCATGCCCTGGCGCTGAGTGCTACTAATTCCACCGGCAGACGTGGAGGGTTTGGAAAGGGGGACGACTCTAGGAAGATAGGTTTTGCTAATTTGGATCATCATAGCCCTCTGCACATAGCCAGCCAAGTTGCCTCCCTTTTCCCAACTCTGTGTGATCTCATTGAGGAAGCTTCCAATTTTTTTCAGGCACAGGTGATTTCAATAGTATACAGTGGAATCTGAATGAAGTCATTACCTTGGGACTGAAAAAAAAATTGTTGGTATTTAGCAAAAAATTCCTATAACCACACAAGATGGCACTGTCAAATAGAGTTTACGTTAAAGGTGTTGACTTTAAGTAGATTCCAATCATAAGAAATTTAAGATAAACAAACCGGGATATGCCAGGGCCTTTACAAGTTGAGAACAACAAAACAGGTATTATTTGAAAAGTGCTGTCTTCCAAACTGGGTATCCAATCACCAAAACTCAACAAGGAAAAAAATTGACCTCTTTCACTTATTTTTATTTGTTTTACGACTGCAATCAATTATCACTTGATATGCCTCCACGGTACTCCTACTCATTTTAAAAATAACTCAAAATATGAAGATAGAATATGATAAGGTAAGCTAGTACATTTGAAAATTTTGAAAATTTACTTTGTTTTTAGAAGTCCTATCTTTGTTTTTAGAAGTCCTATCTTTGTTTTTAGAAGTCCTATCTTTGTTTTTAGAAGTCCTATCTTTGTTTTTAGAAGTCCTATCTTTGTTTTTAGAAGTCCTATCTTTGTTTTTGTTTAGATTAAAAACAACTTTGTCGTTTGAACAGTACGCCATTTTTTTATAGACATAGGTCCCTAAATTTGCTACTGCTATCCTCAATATAACTTTTTTTATATGAACAATTGAGCATAATTCAAAACTGGAAGATTCTAATATTTGCTTATATTCATACAATATTCAGATTTCCGATTTATTTTTCTTTTGCAAAATATACCTCTTATTCGTTTTTTTGATAATTTGAAGTTACATTATTTATCCTATGGGGTTCAAAATACAGTAGAAGATGTCTACAGTGGGATTTTTGGTTCCAGAAGAAAAATCTTGCTGTAGCTATGTTCCTGCAATAGGACCGTTACGGGAAGTTTTAAAAAAATCAACCGAACTCTGCTTTGATGAGTATCCCTTCAACTAGGCACAAAAATTGACTCTCCTCACCCCTTCCCTCTTCATCCACAACCATTTGTTACCGATGGTGTAAGCTTAGAATTAGATGCCAGTACATGTATCAGCTTGCTTACAGTCTTATGTAGATTGGTCCGCTGTGTTAACGGAGAAGTTCTTTGCTTAAAAAGCTTTATTCTTATTCTAATTTCCCTTAAGCTCGCTCTATTCCTCCTGCTATATACATCTTCAGGCCTGTTCTTGCTCCGTTAAAGCCAGGCACAGGTAATAGACTTTATACAGTAAAACTCGGTAATAACGAGAACTCATGTTTTTTCTTGAACTCTCTTTATAGCAGGGGTTCTCGTTATTCCCATAAAAGGGTTTACAGAGGCTTCACATAAATAGCTCCTACTAAATTTTACCATAGAGGCAATGTGGGTATGGTGTGTGGTTATGCATGGGCCAATAGGCAATAAAATTGCGACATTGTTACTCTCAGTCGGAAGCTCTTCAGTTCGATCAGTTAACACCGTGCGTGGAGGGGGAGGGAGGTGAGACTGAGACTGTGAGAGGAGCAGTATGTTGCGCCACTGAAAAGGGACCGGTAGGGTGGCATTGGTATCCACAGACCTTGATGCTAAGCTTGTGAAAAACAAAGGGCATCGTACGAACACACACACACACAAGACAAGTGCGGGCGGTGGCAGCGATGGTCACTTGTTTTCGCGAGCGCATGTGCGAGAGATCTACAGGCCTACACTGTAGACACAGAGAGATAGAGAGAGGGGTGGTAGTGGAGCAGAGGGGGTTGGGGAGGACAGAAGTTGAAGAGGTAGAAATTCGTGTGTCTAGGCCTGTGATATTTGTACTGTATGTAAATTGTAATGCGTGTTCATTACGGCACTAGCCTAGGCCTACAGCATAGAGTTCTAGGCTTCGAT
>BMAT01003771.1:59365-72001 GCA_019649035.1 Elysia marginata | reverse complement strand
TCTAGATTATATAAAAACTGCAAATAAAAAGACCAAAACACCTAAAATGCCAATGAAAATTGATCTGAATGCTTGCTGAAATGTAAACAAACAAAAACGAAACTGAAACAAACTATGCCAGATTTTTCGGCATCTCTAAGTAGTCCTAAAAGCCAAAGATATTTTGGCGTCTAATATTAGACGCTTCGTAGTCTGACGAAAATCTGATCGTCTAATATTAGACACTTCGGAGGGAATCAGTTAAACTTTGAAGAAATCAATGGAACTTTTCATGATAACTTTAGATTAACGAGATGTATTTTATGCCTTTATAATCTTCCACATGTCTTTGTACTTTAACCTGCAGTGTCCTGTGTTAAAAAAAAATTAGAGAAATTTTTGCCAACCACTGCGGGTTAGGAAAATGGCTAAAAGACCCAAATTTTACTGTATCATTCTAGGGACGTAAACCAAAATCTGGTCATATCAAGGCTAAATTATCGTGATTTTTTAAAAAAGTTTTTTGCTATATTTGCCAATAACAAAGCAAACGCTAAATAACAAAATATTGACCTACATTAGGCCCACTACAGTGGTGTTTTTGCAGATGTCTAAGAGAAGCAAGACGTCATGTCTCATTCAGCTGCGAGCAAAGTATAACTAAACTATCTACCCCTAGCAATTCTAAATAACATTGCAGACCAAGTTGTTAATCTATACTCAGCTGTTTTAAATCCACATACCAGCATAAAAGAAAATCTTGCTAGATTTATAAACCTGATCTAGATGTATGTCATCAGGATTAATCTCGAAGTAGAAACCTATGGTTTAGAAAAGTTGGGAGACAAAGAGACTGACAGACATGCAGGCCTGCAAACAGACATGTAAAGACAAAGCAAGGGTAGTTGAGATGTGAACTTTGATGAAGGGGAGGATTAAAACGTTACAAGCAGACATTGACAAACAGATGTAGATCTAGACAGAGTGAGCTGCAGTAGAAACTCATGGTTATGGGCCAACAGAAAAGGTGGAAGAGGAAGAGACAAACACCCAAGTACAAAGAAAGATACAAAGACAGAGAGACAGACAGACAGAGCTGTGATAAAAAGGAGGATAAAACACTGGGACAGATTATCGCAGATCTAGGTTGAGTTTTGAGACCTCAAAGTTGGAAGGGTGCATTACAATGATTAGCTGTTGTTGATTAGCAGTCAAAATTGAATCTGGAAAAGGTCCTTTTCGACATTTAAAATCTGAATACGCTCCAAGCTCTAGATTCAAAGCCTAGATATCTAGCCATTGTTTAATTTTCAGTCTTATCACCCTCACAAGCGAATCACAACCGCCATGACTTCCTTCAGATTGTCTGAATCATCAGAGCACAGGTAGCTCAGTCCTTTTAGCGTCGTGCTAATAATGTGAATCCCCACTTTCGCCAACCATTTTTTAAATTACCTAAAATAAGAGCTATGCTTTTTTTAATTAAATGAACGTGGTTACACAGTTCAATGTATTTTTTCAAACTGATGGCTTATCATGTTATTTTCTTTATTTAGACAATAACACGGGCAGTGTAAGGCCTTTTGAGTGGGGTTGGAGATTCTCAAATGAGGATATTTTTTTTTCACAACTAGTCTCAATCAATTGGATGTCACGTTTTCACTCTAACTTACACAAATTTCATTATCATAGCTTAAATCTGCAAAATTCTAGGGTATTTCACTAGTCTTTAAAAAAAGACCAAAATCAAATTCATCTTCCAGCGCTTTATCCGACTAGTAAAATTTGTTTAAGGTTCCCATAAAATCAGTTTTGACATAGAGTTTTGACATACCAATGGGAACCTTTCAGAAAGCCTCTCAAAATTGAGGTTAATAGCTTCAATATCTTGATTATGTCCAAAGCCAAAGACAAGAGAGACTATTTCCCAAGAAAATGAAAAAAAAAATGTGTTTAAAGATGTTCCATTGCCAATGAATTTTAAGGAGTAATTATCTGTAAACCTTTATATTTTCCAAACATTGATGGAATTCACCAGTATTTTATACACACTCTTTGGCCGTGCATAAAAACTAAATTGTCCAATGATTTTTTGTACAGCACTACTTTGAACCACCTCTCTGCTATGCTTGCCACCTTGATGCATTTGCTTCTCTAGTCTACAAGATATGCACTGCACTGGAGAGAAGATAAGTCGTAATTTATTCATCTTTCTAATTCCAGGTATGCATCTAGTTCATACATTCTTTTTTGGTGTAAATAATTCTAGTTTTTAATTGACGGTTCTTTTTATTCCACCAATTTCGTTCATTACTTCTTTGAATATGTAATTCTGCTACAATTTTCCACAGGCCCCTTTCCCCTCTTTTTTTTCTGAGAGTCTTTTCAATAGATTTATGTCTAGATTTCGAAAGTACATTTTGAACCCACTTTTTTATGTTTATACCTTTTCTTTATTGCTCTCATTGTATATAGTTTATATTGTTTAAAATATTATTATTGCTTCTCTTTTATTGTTAGTCCTGTGCCTATTTATGTAACGTATCATACGTTTTTTTTGTTTTTTTTTCTTCCTGATCAACGCATACAGCTTACTTGACTCAAGGACCTCTTGGAGAGCACAAAGCGAGGGTTATACAGCTGTGGAAAACCTACGCAATTGATAGATACAGCCGTGATGTTCTTACCTCAGGCCAAGAGCAAGACTTGAAGATCTCTCGGAGAGCACACAGCGAGGGTTACACAGCTGTAGGAACCAATTGCAGATACAGGTAAAACCCTCTTGCGTCACTAAACTCCACTCGTATGTGATCGCCTCATTCAGGAGGCGGCAAAACTCTTCACTCTGTGGCAAATACAGAATAAATATAGTTATGTGATTAAACATTTTGAGGTGTTTTTTTTCTTTTTGAGTATGATATTAGTATGAAACAAAAAAAATATTATTCTTTAAGAAAAGAGAATGAAAGTTAAGTATGATAGAAACTAATGCAGAGACTTCTACCTCCCTATCTGTCTGTCTCTCACCTCAATCTCCCTCCCCTCTCTGCCTAACCAATCTTCTCTGTCTTTCTTTTTCACTCTTTCCTCAGCCTTTCTCTCTCTCAATCTATCTGTGTCTGATTTTTCTCTGCCCCCTCCCCCTCTCCCCCTTCACCCACCTGCCCATAAAGAGGATGTACATGTCCCTGTACTAGCAGCACCGCTAGGGAAATCTCTGCCCGGCTCGCCAGCTCGGGGGGCCAGTGACGTCTGTAGTTGTCAAGCAAGACAAACCAGTCGACCTGTAGCATCACGACACTGACCAAAGAGAAGCAGGCTGGGGATGCGGCTTCTCTCACCTAAAGACATGGGAGTCAACCATTATTATTGCTGAGTTGTGATAAATCAATGTAAATTTACTCAGTGCTGTATCCTAAGGAACTTTTCAGCACAAAGCCCTTTATGATGCTAACATCACTCAAACAACATGGAAGACGAAGCACAGCTTAACTAAAAAATATCTATAACGGTGCATGTATGTTTAGGTCTTTTTGTCTGTTTGTGATGTTGATGTCTGTAACCAAACCCCAAGTCAACTTCAGACCTAATATATTACAATTCGTGCCCAAAACAACAGGTGTACATGTACAGTACTTAGTACTCGTCCCCAAGAACTCCTCGAGTAATTTCGGTGTAGATGTATTTCAGAATGTGGAGCTTAACCCACCACCAGATCTATGATGAATCTTTAAATCTGTTTTTCCTTTCTTTCTGCATTACAGAGTTCAGTTGCTGAATGTAAGTAAGTATTTTTAACTACATATTTTTTAAAAGAGGAGTAGGTCAAGTTTGTCAATAGATAATTGCAATTCACCAAAGATTGGAAAAATTTTGTCATTTTTGTGAATTAAAGCTATCAAAACAACAAAAAATCCTTTACTTATATCTATATCTAGAGGCCAAAACTGCTCACATTGCAGGCTCCGAAAAACCCATTTCTAGTGGTATTGTGCATTGTGGCCCTGTACTTAAATGTTTTATCTGCCTATGTATTATATCAGCCTACAGACAGTTCCACTCAAACTGTGGCTAGAGCTAAATTCAATTTAACCAGCCACAGATAAAACTTTTTGTATTAAGCTAGTTTGGTCCCACTTTTTCTTTTGTCTTCCATAATGTACTCTGTTACTAAATGTTATTTTACTTACCCTTTACTTGGATGAATAGAAGGATTTTTCAGTATAAAATGCCCTTGACCCACAATACAATAACAGAATATTAGTATTTAATGTACTTCAATGTAGAAAATAGTTACAAGAAATTACTAATTACTGGGAAACGAAATTGATAAAATACAGAGCTGTGTGTATGAAAGTATACATATAGGCTTGTATAAAATGGTCTAACAAGAAATCATTTATTGTTGTGAATCATTCCCATTTTGAACTCATTCAGGTTGTAACTTTCGAAGTTTCTGATATGATTTTTTTAGATCTAGATTCACAAAAGACTTTAATCAAAGCTATTTTGAGAAAAAAATACGATGCTTTTCAAGGTGAAAGTGCCCAAAGTTGTTTCAAAAATATTTCCCTGGCTTTCAAGAAGATTGAAAAAACATACAAACTGACCAAACACAGTCTCATAAGTCACTGCAGAAATAGAAATTAAAATATGGTTAGTCTCCCACTGCTGAAAGCAGAATCAAGACTGAATATTTACCCTAGTAGATCTTAACACACCACAGTAATTCCAACTCATGTTTTAGAGTGTCACAGGATGCCTGCCTGTATGGCACTTAAATACTAAGATTCAATAAACTTCAAGCACTGCCTATAACCAGAAACCCATTTTAATGATGGTTGGACTGAGGAAAGTGTAAATTTATTGTTTTTCTAAGGCAATTACAACATGAATCGTGGTCACGGTCAAACCAGCAACCACCGGTTGAAATTCAAAAACCTCAGGTACACGTACCCTGGTCATTGTCTCAAGCAGCTGGAGATCTGGTTTCAGGAATCTCCACGGTAGTTTCCCGAGCTCGGAGTTGAAGAGGCTGGCAACGTTGTCAGCTGTGGACTTGGTGGCGACACACGTGAGGTAGTACATCAACGCCATGGCAAGGACACCGCTGCCACTGTCTGGCCAGACCTCTGCAACAAGTCAAGTTTACACAAAATTTGTTCACAATATTGCATGGCATACTACCCGTATTTATACGTAAAAGTTCACAGTTTAATTGTCTGATCAAAATAAACACACGACAACAATGCATATCCTAACATCCATATCTTTGACATAGAACAATAGCCTATAATAATCTTTTATAAACCTACCAGAGAGAATAAAAAAATCACCATCGTTTGAGGTACCATTAAGTTATCAGCTCTAAAAATACAAGCAGAACATCAGAAATAAAATCAAAGAAACAGTTCCGAGGCCTTTTCAGGAAGCTGATATTTTCCCCTTGCCTTGTCCCCAGTGATAGTTTATTTTCTTTTTATTATTCAGCTTCACTCCACAGCTCTCCTTTAATGTTCTATAACAAGATGATCGAGGTTTGGGTTTTGCCTTTTTTCAAAGCCATGATGCAATACATCTTGCTTTTTGTATCATTATTTCCCTAGGTGTTAGTAATAAAAAAAGTACTTCTGGTTTATAGGTCTAATAAGATCAGCTGACAATGGTTCTGAGATTAAAATTATCCAAATGAGAGTGTTCAACAATGTGCTGGACTTGGGCAGCTGCTGCAACAGTTTATTCTAGCACGTTATAATGTAGCACTGATAGTTTAAACAACTACATTCATGAGCCAACACTTACTGTTCATCTCATCGTAGATAAAGAGTACAGCGTCTCTAAACACCTGCAAGATGATGATGGCCAGTGTGTCATCAGCCTCAAGCCATGCAGATTGGAAGACATCCGGTCCTGTTGCCAGTGTTTGCAACCAGGGGGAGAAAACTGCCACCAACGGTTGCCACACAAGTTCTATAACTGGTGAGCGTGGAGAGACAATAAACATTTAGGAATATCAAAATGGTTTTAAGTTTTGAGACTTCTACTGACCCACTTGCTGGCTCCACCCACAATTTGAAAAGTCTATAAACTCTCCTGCGGTGAGAGGTGGCACAATCAGTAGGGCTGTTGACTGCTGTTTGAGAGGTACGAGGTTCAAGCCCCAGTCCAGGCAGAATTTTATTAGCTCGCTGTGTGCCCATCACTTAATGGATAGCTAGGTATTTTCATACTAAGTAAAAGGACAGGCAGAAAGGAAACCAATGGCAAATTATCTTACTAAGTCATGTGCTAAGAAAAATCAGGACCCTACTGTTTGTTGCCTGATGCTTGTATAGAGTATGGTACAGCAGAGTTCAAATATAGCAACACCAGCTACAGTGGGACCATCTAAGAGCAGGGTTTCTGAAGAATCCCCTTTATTCTCTATAAAAAGTTTATTAGCAGTGCATGGGTTTAACAAGGCAAGAACAGGACCAAACATGGCTATAGCGGGAGGAATAGAACAAGCTTTGGAGAAATTGGAGTAAGAATTTCACTTTTTTAAGCAAGAAACTTTTCCGTTAACACAGCGGGCAAGTCTACATAAGACTGTAGGCTTGGCTTGCGATTGTATTGCAAACCAGTGCAAGGTTCTTATGTCCTTTGTTTGTCTACTTCTCAAGTCTGTGTGCAATTGCATTAGGGGAAGGGAGAGTGGGGCTGACTGCAGCATTGGTATTGGAATGTCCAGTGCAGTGAGAGGAGGCACTGTAGGTCTAGGGCGATTTAACTGTGTACTGGTAGTGGTATCCAATTCTAAGCTTGCACCATCAGTATAAAAATATACCTGGTGGTTGTGGATGAAGAGGAGAGGGAAGAGCTGAGGAAAGTCAAGTTAAATGCCTAGATGGGACTGCCATCAAAGCAGAATTTTATTTTTTAAAATTTTTTCATAAACTTCCCTTAACATTCCTATTGTGGGAACATGGATTTTTTTTCTGGAACCAAATATCCCGCTGTAGACATGTTTTACTGTACTGACTTACTTTTACTCCCCTAATCTTTAACCAAGAGTAGACTTTGACTGAGAGTTGACTAAAAACAAGTTGACTTCTTGCGGATTCTGCTATAGTTCTGCATCCGTTTGTGTGCCGAGTTTTGGAGTTTTGGATAGTTAAAAATTGCCCCCCCCCCCCCCCCTTCCTCAATTTTCTCTTTATTTTTACAAATTACCGTTTTGCTTATTTTTTTTTAACTCTACAGAAGCATTTGTACATTATCTACAGTAAACTGCTTAAGTCAATTTTCACTAGACTGAATTTGTTTTTTTATCCGATGGGCACATTTATGTACCTTACAAGGACTAATCTTCTATTTTTCAACCAATTTCATGTAATTGGTAATGTCTCCTGGAGATTGACGTAAGCAGATATCACTGTATTATTTCTTTTCTTTTTGCCGTGAGGAAGAGTGTTTGGCTTTACCATGATAAGGATTCATGTCTCCTGCTCCGTTGACCACTTTGACCACATAGCCTCGGAGAAGAGAGCCAATAAGAAACGAAACATGTGACACATAGCGCCCCCACTTGGCCAGCAATCCAAAGCTAGAGAGGTGTTTGTCCGACATGCGAGTGTGCATGAAGTAGGAGCTGAGCCAGTCCAAAAGCTCTTTTACCTGAAAAGGTTAAAAACAACTTTCATTGTTAGATATTGAGCTCCAGGCCAGTTCAAGTTTATTCAGTCAGTACAATTCAGTATATAAGCAAATGTACTTAATTCGTCAATGCTTAATCAGGCTAACAGACTAAAAACAATACCAGGACCATCTAAAACGCTCATAAGTGTAATATTATAAAAGTTTAATATTAAAAAAAAAAGAGATCATCTCTCTTTCTTTCTCTCAGACACACACACAGCCACTCTATCTTTATCCCATTTTTTTCCATACTTTATCTTGTAGCATAGTATCGCAGTAAGGTGTTTATTTCTAATTGTCCTACTGAACATTAAAAATTGTGACATATCTTGCAATGCAAGAGCTATTTACTTTGTTTCTGCCAACAGAAGATCCCAATGGAGAGATTTTGTGATCACACAGCTACATTGACCTTTCCACAAAATTCCTGGACTTTGACAAAGTTAGTGTTAAACAAGAACAAGCACTAGTCTTGAGTGCTGATGCTCCTTCATGAGTTCACAAGTCGAACAGGTTGGTTATAACCATTTTAGTCAATCTTTGTGGAGAGTTTTGAGCAGTTTGGTACCTTTAGTTCTGATGCCCCTGTATGAGTGTAACTTCAGCAAATAGTTTGGTTGTAACCATTTTAGTAAGCCTTTGTAGAGAGTTTTGAGCAGTTTGGTACCTTTAGTCCTGATGCCCCTGTATGAGTATGACTTCACCAAATAGTTTGGTTGTAACCATTTTGGTAAGCCTTTGTGGAGAGTTTTGAGCATTTTAATCACAGCGACAAAAAACTCAACTTTTAGTGCACCTGTGCAGCATTCATCAAAAGCCCATCAAAGATACCCATGAAGTTTTGGTCAAGCCGGGCCCTGTGCACCCCCAAAAATTTACCTGTCTGATAATGAATTCTGCGATATTTTAGAAAGGTTTATGAGTATGTTTGTAGGTGTAATATCTTTCTTCTAATTGGGTGTTGGTAAAAAAAAAACAACAATAGTACAGTTAAAGTGCAGAATATCTAAATATGATTGTTACAAAAAATTTTGTGTGAGATTATATATGTAAGGCTTGCAGAGTGCTATATTTGAAATACTTCTGAAGACTTTCAAAAATCATAACTTTAATTCCCTCCACAGAAGATTTTTTTTCTTTTTTTTTGATATGGAGTTAAAGACTTTATCAAAGCAAATGGCCTCTAAAACTATTTGCAGATTCAACAGGATTTTTTTTGGGGGGGTGAGCTCTTTTTCATTTGCCTATCTCTTGAGCTGTAAAAGGCTGTGGAGCCCTACATAGCTCTTGCTCGACATTAGGATATTTTTGGTGTAAGATTGTATAATCTTGTTTGCAAATGTTGCAAAATGATAGCAACCGTGCACTGAAGGACCAGTTTTTATCTTGTTAGAGTGCTCAGTGCACATTTAAGGTTAAAACTTTGGTCAATACAGAGGGGATAAGTACACATTCCACGCGTTAAACTGTCCTAATTAATTACAAATTATATACGGTGTTGCAAGGTAGAATTAACTACAAATTTTTTTCTTCGGTTTAGGCACTCTTTATTAAAGCTCTTGAGCAGTTTGCAAAGCAAAATCGTCCATAAATGCGTTTCGTTTTCTTATTTTTATTCTGAATGCCCACAGACCTTCTCTCTATCTTTGCAACTATAGAGTGCAGCATTTCTCTGCCTTGCTCTCCATTAACTACGAGTTCAAAATAAAATTTTTTCATGACCTCCGGGCAGTGATTCTCAAAACTGTGATGCTTCAGGGTAATGTTATTTGGGAACGTTCCCAAATAAATAGGGTGTTGTTCTGAAGTACATAAATAATATTACTTATTTACTAAATAGCATTATAAAAATTGCAAAGACCTCTGGTTTCTGCTTAAATTCAATTATGGGTTACTTTAAGGCGCTATAACTTTTTCAACTAGATTTTGGTGAATCTGCAATACTTTTTATTACTACTGAAAGCTAAATGTGTTCTTCATATAAGCAAAATAATTTCTTTTTTAAATCCCCATGGAATAAGCTAGTTAAATCAAATCTAAAAAGAGTTTTTACAAAAATTCCAGAATGTTCACCCTATTTTTTTAAATGACTGTAAAAATCTTACTGTGGCCCATTTCAAATAAAAAAACATTCAGTTGAATATGAATGTTTAATTAACACGGTGAAATAGATAAATCCAGCAAGAGTTGGCGTGATCAAGGCTTAATTTGCTTTGAAAATATGCAAACTTGTATGATTGTGGCACACTCAGTTACCAGCCACTGTCTTCAGCTGCGACGTCGACTGACGTCTCTGCCTGGGCTGATCTGTATATTGCTGTCATCAGGTGCTTCCAGTCAGATCTGTTCTGTGCTATGTCGCGAAGGTGGTCAAGATCATTAATTGAATGTAATCTAGTTGGCCAGTGATCGTTGTTGTGACTCTTGAGGTCTCGTCGTAGTGTAGTCACAAACAATGTTTTTGGTCGGCCTCGTTGTTTGCTTCCCTCCGTCTTGAAGTATTTAGTCATTGCAACGTTGGGTGGTGTATTGATAGCCTGTCTTAAAACATGACCGAAAAGTCGCCATGACGCTTCAAGAATGGTTAAAGATATGGGAGTTTCACCTGTCTTCTGATAGAGAGCATTGTTTTTGATAACTGTGGGATATTTGATATTGAGGATTGTTCTTAATTGCCTGCGGTGGAAAGTGTTTAACTTGTGTTCTTCTTGCTTTGTCAGAGACCATGTGCCGCAGTTATACAGTAGTATTGACTTCAGGATTGCTCGGTATAGGTTTAGTCTTGTTACTTGTTTCACCTTGTCGTTTCTTATCCAGATGCTTGACAGCTTTTGTAGGACGAGGTTGTCAGCCTTTTGAGGGCCATTAATTCCCCTCTGACATCTTTATTCCTGGTAGTCAGTATATCTTGCCATTGCACATTGTCAGCTCAGGAAGGTCAAACAAAAAACTAAAGGGCCAGAATTCTGGCCGTTTTCATCAACATGTGGTAGGAACAGTGCTGATGCTCCTATAAAACTTCAGATTGCAGACAGGTTGGTTATAACCATTTTTGTAAAACTTTGTAGTGGCTTTGCATACTTCGCAGACTTTGTAACGATAAAACTGCTCGCGTGCTGCTGTGACCTATTTTCTGACAACAAGTAGCTTTTTTGTCTAATTGAAGGTACTCGGCTCCCGGACGTTGAGGCCTGGGGTTCAAGCCCTCTCTCGGCAAATTATTTAGTCTTCACACATTTTTTCTTTGCTCCACTTCAGCGCTCAATGAGTACAGCACTGTGGGCAATGAAAGAACTTGTCAGTATGCTCCTCCTTTATAAGCTAAGAAGGTAAATTGGTTGGTAATGACCTGATAGGGAACCAATGTAAAGCGCTCACAGAGCTAGTTGCTCTATGGAAAATTCTAGTTTTTTTTTTTACCTGAGCAGTGGACAGCCGCATGTCAACACATTTAATCTTTCTTGAGCTGTTGTTGGCACTTGTTGCATCAGCGCCGTCGTGTTCTGCCGCACCTGACAAGAGAACATCTGAGAATGCTGCCTTCAGAAAGACTTCCCACACCTGGGTGCTGAGCTGTTCTGTTGCTGAGCCTGGGAAGATCAGAGTAAATCGCGAACAATAATAACAATTTGATTAGTGTCATAGTCAGGGTCTTATAAATATTTATATATCTGGCAACCAGTGTAATGATTTGGATGTAAATGCCTTTTAAAAGATTTATTCTCTATATTTTAAATCAAAAACATTTTGAATATCTGCACACAAAATGTTGATTGTTTAATAATCTTTTGGGAGCTCAGAAAATTTCAACGGTTCAAAATATACGCCTTATAATGTGAAATTGGAGACATCTGTTTCATCTGCATTGATTGCAAGACATATATTTTTAGCTTGACTAGTTTACTCGTCTTCAGGCTTGCAGAAATGTTTTCTTTTGGTACTAAAATATGATTTTCACTTAACAGTGCAAAAGTTTGGCATATTGAAAAAAAAACAAACAAATAAAGCAGGAGATGGGGAAAGCATGCATTTTACAAAAGAATGTTCATCAGAGAAAAAAATAAATTCTCACAGTTCTTTTTTATACAGTAACCTTCTTTAAAAAAAAGTGGATATAATCAATAGTTTTGCTTCTTTCCAATAGACTACATCTGGTTTTTCTTTATAATTAAATGCCGTCCAGTTTAGATACCCCATGGGTAAAAAATTTAACTTTAATTTATCCAAAAATCGAATGACCTGTAAACATTACAAAACAAGGATCTAATGATACCCACTTAACTAATGTCAAACGTAAAAAATATCATAAACTTTACAATATTTTGTGGATAGGTTGATTTAAAATGTAGAGAAAAAGAAGAAAAAAATTGACTTCAGAATTATTCCCCCTGGATGCGAGGCATAAATAAACTAAATCAAATAAATTCTAAACCACAATACAGACAACAACATTGTCTATTGAGTAGGGAGTACCTTGCAGAATCATGTCCAACACAGGGTGGAGATTGGCAGGGAAGTCTGTCTCTATGACCGCTCTTAAGTGGGACAGGTAGATCTATCGCAGGATAAAAATCATAAATTAAATGCCTTTACAATCCTTATTAACACTTTATATTTTTAAGTTTAAGCCAATACACTGGCCAAAATGTGACACTTTGTGCCTTGCTTTCAGTAGATCACAATTATCATGCTTGATTTTTTTCAACTTTACATAATGACCTGCTCTTTTAGTTGCGTACAAAAAGCTTAACTTTTCACAAAGATGTATCTACTTACATAGGTTCTTAAAATTTCAAAAGTTATGCATTTCTTTGTCTTTACTATTTGTAATTTTAAATGTGGGTGTTTTATTATAAATATTTTTATGAATGTAATCAAATTATAATTTTGAAAAAAAGGCAATAAACATACATTTACAAATGTGCAAAGAAAGAAGAGAGAGAGAGAGACAGAGACAGAGACAGAGAGAGAGAGAGAGAG
>BMAT01003771.1:22348-33689 GCA_019649035.1 Elysia marginata | reverse complement strand
AAAATGGCATCCCTGCCAATACCCTTGGCAAATGTGTTTGCTGTTTGATATGCCACTGTCTATAATCTGACCGTGAACAAACATTTATTATACATAACTTGTTGAATAAAAAATCATAAGTTTAAATTTGGAATGTTAAATTTAAATTTAAAATATCATTGAACAAATAGACCTTACCCTTCAACAAAATTTTTTATGTTTAACATTTTAAAAGAAACAAAAACATTTTCGTCATGAAATTTTTAAGAAGGAAAATACAGAAAACAAAAAATACCATGCAGCTTTTGATGTTTGAATACAGTAACGACTTGAATTTAGTAATGGCATAAATTGCAGTCTCATAGTCACATGTGACAATAAAAATCTCAGTTCTCAATGAAAGTCACACTTCTTCCAGTGTTGCATCCTTTATTTCACATTTCTTCAGGCTCATCAAAATTTCTCAATGGTAAAAAACTGTGTAATGAGCATTATATTTTTAACAGGACTCAAATGGCAAGAGCTTTTAAAGCCTATGTTGATACTTGCATCTTATATACAGCAGAATCGGTTTTCACCAAAGTTGGAAAAAACAATTGGTCACTGTGTCTATTTATTCTTTGTTTTCTCATACTTTTGAACAAGAAACCTGGCACAACCAAAGAATACGGAGTGGTCCTCACATTTTCTGTTTAACACTTTTCTACCCACATTTGAGGATTCCAAAAGTGCCTGGTCGCATCCTATTATCCATGCAAATGAGGGATCAAAATGCAAGTATGATTTTCCCCTGTTCTTCTCATCTTGTGGTCTATATTTGATTGCTACGGTGAATGTGAATGGTCTCTCTTGTTAGATAAAAGAGAGGACATCAATCTTAGAAGTTTTGATACATTTCTTTGTAAACTTTATGGCTGGTTTGAACCATGGCAATCTAGATCTCAATCTACAAATTTACTTTGGTGGTGAAACAGATTCTTCTGTAAATCTGAACCAACCGCTACTCACTCATGCCCGACGTTTGTCATCGTGAGAGCAGTGTAGCAAGCTATGGGCGTCTTCTTGCCCACTTCCCTGACCAGTGGGACAAGCCACATGTCCGAGCCAAGGGTCGGTGGTAGGAAGTGTGGGTCCACTGAAGCATTGTGGGAGTGAAGCTGCGCACTTTGTTGGTGCACCTTGAGTCTGAGGGCCAGTTCCCAGGCCCAGTTGTTGAAAGCCTGCTCGGTGCTCGTGCCAGTAGTGAGATAACTAGACATCTGAAGATACAAGAAGTTGATTGGGATGAATTATCACAACAGATGAGCCCGATCGCAACGCTAATATGACACTGAATTAAAAGACGTCTGTGATACTTATATAAGGGTAAAGTGATTTAACCCCTGAATTAAGACCCTCTCTAAGTTAGGACATGTAGGACCGTGTTTTTTCCGTCAATTTTTTAAATCTTAAAACAGGGGCTTCAATGCATCACAATCAATAATGACATTACATAACAAGAATACATAATATCCAACAATTAACACAAAAAAGTGGAAGACAAGATACCATGCAAAAATATTAGAGAAGAAACGCAAATGAAAGATGTGGTCAAATTCACAGAGATATCAAAAATTGCTGACAAAGACAGTAAAGGAATGGCAATTTAGGAATGGAAAAAGTTCAAGAGACAGGCATCCAATGCGATGAAGGGCAAGTTGTGTCAAAAAGTAAGGGCCATTGAGACACAGGGAAACCCAAAATAGAAAGAAATGTGGCTCGACGCAGGTGGGGCTACAAACTACAATGGATGGACACAGCAAAATTCTGAATGAAATACACTAATCGCCAACACCTACATAGTCTCTGGTCCTTCTCAATTTACCCAAATATAGAAAACCTATGTTTCCTTGCCATGACTTTTCTTATGTTCAGCTCAGGCAAAACAAAAACAATTCTCATACAGCATAGACACTCTGCAGTTTCTGACTTTCTGTGTCCTTCAGCCATCTTTGATATGCTTTTGAAAGTAATATTGTTTCAAAAATAAATATCTTGCCTTATTTGGGACTTAATTAATTTAAATTTAAAATGCTGACCTTTCCCACCTAAGTTCAAGGTCACCTATATCATCATATACTATCTTCATACTATTATATTTATCCATTAACAGTAAATGGGATGATTGATTGTAGTAGTATATTTTCTTTTCTCAATTCTTGATTTTTATTTATTTTTTTTTTTTGTTACAAGGGGATTTACTTCACCAAAGCAACAAAAACATAAATGTAGATAATTCATCAATCGTCATAGCATATAGTAAAACAAGAATCTCCTTGTATTTTCTAGTATTAACTTCTGTAAATTTACTGACAATATATACCTCTAAAACATTATGTGAGGCAAAGAGGGTGAATCAGACAGAAGTCACTTTGAGTTAGAGCCCTCTCAATAGAATATTTTGCTATACATAGTAAACCATTTCTATTCTCTTCAGAATGGAATACAGATAAGCTAGAGTTATAATTTTTCAATCACTTCAAGGCCATAGAATACAGTTTTAATGAATGTAATGAATGAAACCTCATGAAACTTTTATCTTCCAATGACCATGGAAATTTGTTTTGGTTGTGTTTCTTTACACAAGATATGTACAGAAATAGATATATGTCTCAATCACTCTACTACTTTCGCTCGTACTTTAACACTCCAACTTTCATAGCCACATATAACTCAATATGTCAAAATTCTGACTTGCTCCTGTTTTAAACTGGCTGCTTCTCGAAGAAAACCATTGGGTTCCTATTTTGTAATTCTGACCTGTCTCATTCCTAACCATCGGGTTCCTATTTTGTGTTTCTGACCTGCCTCATTCCTTCCATGATAAAAAAGCCAGCTCTTTTGTCTGAGATGTACTTGGTGTATGCCTCCACAAGCAGCAGGGCGACATGTCTGTGTAGACGGATGTCCACCACAAGACGGCCAGTCTGGTCAGGAAATCATCAACATGAAAAGGTTAAGTCTTTCAAAACTAAAGTGCCCAAATGCAACATGGAAAGTACCAAAATTTAGTATCAAAATTTAATTATTGTCAAAATCACAAAGACTTAAGAAGTTCAACTCTCCTAAACTTGATTTCATACAAGTTCTGAGAGATACAGAGAGGTGAAGGAACACAAAGGAAGAAACAAGAGGAAGAGATAGAAACTTTTTTCGCACCTCTTCAAAAACATCCCAGTTGATCCTGGACAGAATGGTCTGAGCGAGTTGGTTCTCCTGCGTGCCGAGACTGAAGTTGAGAAGCCATTGGCGCAGAATCAGAAGGTCTGGGTCTGTCGGCTGCCACACGCCCACTGGTAGGTCAGAGAACAAGTACAGTGCCATCTAAACAGAGAGAGACACCGAGAGTAAAGAAGAAGAAAACTAGTTAAATCCATTTAAACCAACACTTTCACGGGAAATTCTTGCTTAAAGTAACTCTGTTTGGCAGTCTCATTTTGTATTTCTGTATAATTATTTTTTATGTTTAAGTCAACGCTTGTTTAAAGTAATACATTTTTTTCAGTTCCCACTGTTCCAATGAACAATGGCCACTAGACTTAGGAACAAATTATGTTTTAAAAACTCGACAGATCTAAGTAGAGATTCAAAGCAGCTTACACCCAACGGGCAGGAAAATGCTTTCGACCACAGTAAAGTAGGTCACGATGCACTGATATAAGTACACAAGCTTAAACAAACTGCAAAGCTATTCCCCACACCTGTTAATACAAAGCTGTTTTCTCATCCTTTGTTTTTACAACTGACAACAACAATCTTCAGTTTTCGTACATTCATGATTTGTATTAAAAAAAAATTGTAGCTAGACAAGGGCGAGTCTAAGTTTTAAGGTTTTGTTTTCACTTTTTCATTTCCTTTTTTTTTTGCACATTGCACCAACTTGGAGCCTAAGAAAAATACGGGAAAATGTTTAAATTTGAATATTTGAATTCCTGCAAAACTTAAAAAATTGATATCATTGTTTAAACAAAAAGGATAGAGAGTTTAGTTTGAGTAACCAAAGAACCATCACTTGAACAAAACTCTTCTGCTGGTTCTGATTTTGTTACAGCAAAATGTAGCAGTGTAGTTTCATCAGAAAAAAATTTTTTTGAGAAAACAACCAAAGATTGGAAGATTGAATACTTTGATTGAATTTCTGCATTTTCTGTAAGCTGATGTGACAACATTGGTGAAATTGAGTTAATTTTATTTTGGACAAAAGGAAGGTTTGATGGTGCTGAATAGAATTATCTTGAAATGTATAGCGGAAAATATTGAAGCACGGCAGTATGAAATCCATTGATCTTTAACATATTTTCTAATGGGAAGCAGAAATTGTTTGTCAAAATAAAAGTAGAACAAAATGACAAAGCTATATCAGCACACTTCCTAAGCGTGTGTCAATTCAAACATTGCAGAGCAAAACTTCAAGTTTTCACATAACTTTATCAGCAGCATATGCAATACATATAAAAAAAAGAAAATAAAAACATATTTTTTGCCATATCTTTGTACACTACATTTTATTCTGTTATCTTGGAAAAGAAACAATACACTTTATGTTGAAAAAACAAATTAAATACCTTAAAAAAATAAAGCTAAAGGAAAGGAAATGATCTTGAAAGTAATTTGAGAGGTCACTACTTGCTCTCCGCTTGTCTAATATTGAATTGGGTTAAAAGTATTTTGTTCTCTGCCAACTTCTGTTGGACTGGGTTAAAATTTGGATACAACAAATGCATGGGTCTTACTCTGCCAACTTTGTCCATAACGGCACTGACTCGAGCGAGGAGGAACGACAATGCTACCGGGTGAGTCTGAATGATGCCCGAGAGAAGTTCACGACCAACCTTGGAGCAGAACTCTCTAGTGTGGTTACAGATGTAGGCAATCTGGAACACGAGGAGGTCAAGTCACAATAAGAGTTTTGTTTTACACAAAGTTTTAGTGGTGCTGGGAACAAAACGTAAGTTACCTTCCACACAAATACATATAATGTTTAAATTATTTAAATTTCTTGAAGAAAACTGCTTTCTTGTTTTAAATATTTCAGATTTTAAAAAAAAGCTCCTCTCAAAGAAAAAACACCCAAAAGATTTCAGCTAAAAATGTGACAGATAATTGCGATGTTTAGCTAATAAAGTTTCAGTTGAATTTAAACTGCCAAACCAAACATGAAAACTAGAAAAATTAGGCACCTTTTTATCTTTCTTTTTTTTTCTCTAATTTCCAACTGTTGTCTGGTAAAAGTGAAGGATGCCACTTAACTACTAAATTACTAGAAACACAAAATGAATTTTAAACAAGAACAGCCTGTCTTGAAGAGAAAATTTAAGGCAAGTTACATTCGCTGCTCTACTGATCCTGTTTACCCTGTTACAGCTGCTACGCAATGATCAAATGAACAAACTAAATCTGGACTAACCTCAAACACCTCCAGCGTCACAGTGCGGATGAAACATGGCTCTTCTGATGACCTACATCCTGCCATGTTAGCAAACGTGGTCAGTAGGTAGATGGACTCGGACGTCATTGTATGGAGGAGATTGTCAGCAAGTTGCTGCCAACTGTCCGGGTCTGAGGGGTGAAATGTATGATTTTACATTCAGCTGGTGTCTTGTTACAAGCACTCATAAACCCTGTAGCTTGTAACCTGAAAATTGGGGTAAAAATCTGTGCCTTTGCCCTGCCTGCTTAGTCTAAATTTGGCTCACAAGGCAAGACACAGGACCATCTGGAGCCCACAACTGCCATTGCATGAGCCTATCATCTTCAAGGATTGAAACAACTTTGAATACCAACAGTAGAAAAACCATCCAAAAACAATTGACCACTCACGGGCAGCCATAAAAAATACCGCTCCATTACAGGCCTGCTCCTTGCTACTCATCCTTTTATGCCGCACATCACTGTATACGCCCCAAAGTTTTCTTTGCCACACAATGACTGTCAGCTTTAGTTGAAGCAGTGTTTGAATGGTTGATACATCAGTATTACATAACAAAAGGTCAGGATCCCTCCCTAGAGCCTAGGTACATGCTGTTAGACTTGCTTGGAACGGTTTAGCTAGCCAGTACTTTAGCTGATCAACCCAGAACTTGTACTTGTGAGCTACGTTTAACATTTCACTACCTAAAATGAACGAGGGGCATCCTGTGTCCATCCCATGTTAATTGTTTAATAAAGCCTTACAATACTAGATTTAAACAAGGCAGTGAGAAAATACAGTACAAACCAACTCAATCCATGGTAAGCCTAGAAAATTGAAAGCATTGCTTCTTATTCTCCCAATTTTAAGCTTAAGTAGGCACCTTGGTTTCTTTTTTTTTCTTTTTCCATTTTTTAAAATAATTAATATCAAACCCTTTCATAAGTCCCATTGGTCAGAGCAACATTTTTAAGGATATTTTTATAAATCTCCAATAGGGAATGACATTTGAGGTAAAACAAGAGTAGCATCCCTTCCGTGGAATTCAAGGGTAAAAAATACTGCAGAGTTTGTTGTAATATAGTCGTGGATATAAGGGTCTTATTTAGATTCACTTCTCACTTTTTTAAGCAGTGTTAAAATCTATAAAAATAAAAATCAGTAGCCTAAAATTAAAGTGCATCTTTGAGATAAATATTACATACATTTTTTTTAAAGTTTGTATTCAAGCGACAGTGGGAAATCGTATTTTATTTTCACATAGTATTTTCTATAACTGCAACAGGGCAAAAGATGCAGACATAGACAAAAGCGAAGATGACTTGATGATCTGGTATAGCTGAGAGGAATGGGATGGAGAAGAGAAATTGGACAGAGAAAGATGGAGAGCTGGTGGGGAGGGCCACTTCTCGCAGTGGAGAAAAAAAGCCTTGTAATTAATAAGGTAGGTAGGTTTGCCTACAAAATATTTTCCAAAGCAGACAGCATATGCTAGCATCAATGATTAAATGTGATTGGGATGGACACCCCAAAAGTCCGGCTACTCTTGTTGAAACCTCTTTCCTATTTGGCACAAAATCCTTTTTCCTGATGATTTGAACCTTACAAAAAATATTACAGAATCAAAGCCAAAAAAAAAAATATATATATATAAATGAATTAAATTTTGCTCTGTACCTTTAAGGTAGGTTTCACACTGCTCAACAGACGGCAAAAGTTCAAGGTCAACCACCTGGCCTTGACCTTGGTGTAAAACCCAGAGAAGCTGCCAGAGGCTGCCAAGGGAGACCATAGTGTACGGCATGTCTGCCATGAACTGCCAGGAGCCAAGTCTGCACAAAGACAGAGAGAGAATAATTGAAATAATGATGAGGAGGACAACGCATTTTGCTGTAGAGACAGGTGGAAAAAGTAAAGCAACCTTATCGGAAGCTTGTAACAATGATGAATGATGATGATGACAATAATAATGATAGTAATAATTTTGTTATAATCATAATATAAATGACAATGAACGATAGTGTTGGTGGTGATGGTGATGATGATAAAAAAAACTAAAAAGTTAATAAAGGTTAATGTGACAGATGAAGAAGAAAAAAAGAAAGAAGATGAAAAACATAAGTCAATAGACAACAATATTCACATTAAAAAATTTATACAAGCGAGTCAAAATAATGCAAACCTGGATATCTACATTATTTTCTTATTTTGTACTTTATTCAGATTACAAATTTCCTTTTCCTTTTGTAAAATGTATACCAATAATTTGATTTTAAATAGTATGAAAATTGAGCTATGTCCCAATGAATTTCAAAATATCCTAACTGGACCATAATAATCACACACAAAAACACAAGGCAAAGAAATAAATACCAAAACTTTCTTTATCATAACCATCTAACAATTCCTATCACCATCCTTCTTCTGATATAATAAGAAGACGAATATCTTTTTCTACAGAACATCTACAGCTTGTCAAGAAAAACTGACACAGCGATGCACATATAATTATAAAAAAGAAAAGAAAAAACACTTTTCTTGCAGTGCAATCAGACCAATAATTTCTTTTACTTCTAATTAAATTTTACTTCCTGCTTTAAGATATACAGTTTTCTTAATTCCCAAGAATTTGGGAAAATGATTAGATATCAAAATTTCTGATTCAAAATCATTGTAATTTTTCCGTTTCGCCTAATTATCTTTTTTTTTTTACTTAGGAATTAGGAAAACTGTATATCTTAAAGCAGGAAGTAAACTTTAATTGGAAGTAAAAAAAAGTTTTGTTTATTCTTCATAGCATCAATAAGATAAAAACACAGCCAAAATATGAAGAAACTTTAAACACAGAGAATATCAGTGATTTCTTTGCAGTGCATCATCACAGAAGCAACTAAAATCTAATGATTGTTTTGAAAACATCTTGAAAGCAAACAAAAGAATTCTGTTGAAGTTCATATTTACAGATAGCAAATTAAGGGGTGAGAATAATTAGAACAAAAAAAAATATATCTTCCATCAAACGAGTGATAGAGTGGAAACTATTTATGTGCCAAAATTTGCCTTTTCCTGCTATATATCTGCTGAATTAAATACCACACTTTTAAAACTCTCACATGGAAAAATTAACACTACAAGAAATAGGTGATTAGTCCTCAACTTTTTTCTATTTTCTAACACTAGTTGTGGTGGTTGCGGTGGTTGTTGTTCTTTTTTTTTTAACAAAATTTCAAGATAACCGAATTTGAAACTTTATCAAGTTCGAAAAATTTCCGTAAAGCTCTCTAAAACTTGATTTGGCACAAATTCAGAAATTGCAATGTGACACTGCTTAAAATTTTTTTATTGAGAATGCTGCTCAACATACAAAAATAAGAGAAACATTAAATAAAGCAACATAAACCGCAAAGATTTTGTCCACACTGAACTCACGCTGATATAGAAGGCCTTTGGGTTGACATAAGATTTAGCAAGATTTCAAAGAAGAAAAATGAAAAGTAATCATATTATTATATGGTATAGCTGTAATGTTAGGTATGTTTTACAACTTTGTTTCGGTCACAATAATTTGGCTAATCTTTGGATAAAACTGATGTGTATTTTGCTAAAGTGTTCAAATAAGTCTTATGGGCATATCACAGATCTAAAAGACGTCATTTCCCCTTAACCTTTTTCTGTGCTTGAGTGTGAAAAATAGTTGTCTGACTATATGCCAGTCATTTTCAGTACCAATGCCCATGCCCAATTTCCAATAATGGATGAATAAAGTGTATCTAATCTAATCTTATCTTATCCATATCGTTTCATCACATTCATTACCCAAATTTTATATAGACTTTTAGAGACATTAGGCATTGAGAAAATCTAAAATGAAATAAAAAAGAGAAGAAAAACTAACTTTTGTGCTGTGAGTATTTTGTAGGTTGCTCGCATGAACAGCTGATCAAACTCTGCCTGGAGACGAGCAAGACTGGCAGGCGTTGTCAGCGGTCCATAGTGCGTCTTGAAGTTGAGCCAGTGGTCCGAGATAAAGGACACAGTCTGCCTGTTGAACAAACAATGCAACATTATGAAGGAAAAAAGTTTAGAATATGACACTACACATCTACAGAGAGAAGAACACAGCACTTTCCGAACCAGGGATGTGTAACTATTGTTGAAAAAAAAATTAAGAAATAAGTGTAGCACATAAAAACATATGCCACAGACACAAGTTATGTAATGTGTAAACAGTAAATGGACAAAAAGAATCCCGCCCAGTAAAAAAAACCCTGAAATTAGGCATTACAATAATTTAATAAGGTGAAGCATTGATTAGCTGCATAACTTGTCTACAGACTTGAAAGTGGGTTATCATACATAAACACTGCTTTAGCTAAGTATATTTATTTTTGTAGAAAAACTGCATGTTAAAAAAAGCTTTTGCATGCACATAATTATCTATCCTTAATTCAAATAATTAATTTGTTGGTAGAAAAATTAAGTCTATAATTGTATCCATAAAAATATGTTGAAGAAATCTGTATACAAACAGGAGAGCTAATAATGTGAGGTGACCAATTCTATATCCCTGGTAGGTTTGTTTGCCTAAGGCTAAATGAGGCTAAAGTCTACAGATGTTACAAAGCTGGTCTGTTAAAGCTGCACCAGTTAAACAAGTCTGTGGTATTAATTTAATTTTGGTGTCTGGTTACATTGAGGTGAAACCTCATTGTTCGAATCTCTTGGGAATAAACAAAAATATGAATTAACGACATTCGAATTATACCCAAAGAATCAGGTTTATTTTGTCAGCCAATCAAATTGCTCTGTAATGATTACTAGCACTTTCCTCTGTCTCTGCCCCGATGCATACATGCAAAACGAGATTGAATCCATGGACATAGGCGCAAATGTGTGCGGTCTGGGATTGGCACCTTTGTGCAGTGAGGGCTTAATACAAGCCTCTCATTATCTTTTTTTTTTTTTGGAGAAGTTGAATTGCTAAGAAATGGAAGGAAAATCTTTTATAGACTTCAAATTAGGAGAATTGAACATTGAATTATGAGTTCAAATCTAACAAAGCTAAAGAAGAAATAAAAACCTAACACTCAGAGAACTTTAAATTATAAGAATTTTGAACTATCAGACTCCAATTTAGGAGATTTCCACTGTAAATAAAATGGGATTTATTGAGAGTAAAAATGAGCTTGGGTGAGAGCTGAACTGACCTAATGAGTCTGCCGAGCCGTTTGTTGAGCTGTCTATAACGTGCCAGATTGTACGTCGTGAGACCCTCACTCAACACCTCTATAAACACCGTGGCGAAAGCAAACAGACGCAGCAGCATAGGTTCAGTGCTGCGCCTGATATCATAGTCCACAACACCTGGCAGTGCCATGAAGCAGACAGAAAACAGCACGTACATTCACATGAGTCTAGTTTAAGTACACATAGGGTAGTTCTGTGTTTACTTTCTTCATCGCTCAATTCAGCAAGCTACTGTAATTTATCTGGGTTTTGTTTTATTAAAGTATTTTATGATCTAAATGCATGGGAACTTTTACAGATAAGCATGTGCTATCTAATCTAACTTTAGATTTTGCTGACCCAAGCAGTCTGTGCTATCTAATCTAACTTTAGATTTTGCTGACCCCAGAAGTCTGTGCTATCTAATCTAACTTTAGACTTAGCTGATCCAAGCAGTCTGTGCTATCTAATCTAACTTTAGACTTTGCTGACCCAAGCAGTCTGTGCTATCTAATCTAACTTTAGACTTTGCTGACCCTAGCAGTCTGTGCTATCTAATCTAATTTTAGATTTTGCTGACCCCAGCAGTCGGTGCTATCTAATCTAACTTTAGACTTAGCTGATCCAAGCAGTCTGTGCTATCCACAGAGGTCTATTAATAGCACTAGAGAGGGTAGTGACGTCACA
>BMAT01003771.1:3106-17634 GCA_019649035.1 Elysia marginata | reverse complement strand
AAAATTATAAGTATATTACTATGGTAGTGATAGGAGAAATTATACACAAAAATGGTGTGTAAGTATCGTTTCAGGCACTTCATTGTCGAAAAACCATGTGTTGATTCTTTTATGTGTAGTTTTGAAAAACATTCCAGCAGCTAAGTAACTTAATATACCATCCTAATAATAATCCATGATTAAGTAGCCTTATAATCTTTTATTAATTACCCGAATGGACAGCACAATTCATTTGCAAGAAAAAATAGTGTCTGTTTTTCAGTAAAAAAAATTTAGTGAACTTACCCTTATTTATTTGTTGTTATTAATACATTATATCATGTTATGTCATTACTTATGTTACAGTTTCCATTTTCCACTTGCTCATGGGCTTTGGTGCTACAGAAATGTAATTTATTGTAACTATTATTAATAATGACTAGTTTTAATTGAATCTGTTAAACTAGCCTCATAATCTATCCTTCTATAACTAGTCGGCCTAAACAAAACAACAAACTGTGTCCACTGCAGTTTCTTACTTTGAAAGCTGGGCTGAGTAAGCATAGAGACACAAATGGTTAGCAATATTCTCCCGCATGTTTTTCAACACTGTTGCTGTTGATGCGACAGCGTCTTTGTTGAGTTCTCTCTGAGTATACTGGTGGGTGGCAGTCACACGGCTCTGGTGCGCACACTGACCCTGGCGGAGAAACAAAGCGTTCATATATATATATATATAATATACAGACCCCAACAGAGAAACAGCTTACTGATATATTTTAGAGATCCTGACAGAGAAACACAGTGCACATAAATATCATAGAGACCCTTACAGAGAAACAGCGTACAATCTATACTGTAAAGACCCTAACAGAGAAACACAGCATACTGTTGTGAAGGTCCTGACACTGAAATACAGTGTTCTATATAATATGAAGACTCAGAGAAACAAAACACACATATCTTGTAAAAGATAAGCCTGAATGGCCGTTCATTTAAAGAAATAAAGAGTATAATTATAATTTGGCAAATGCAGTAATCATTTGGGGGGAAATAAAGTGAAACCAAATAAAATGCTGGTTTAAAACCCCACCTCAAGAAGGTCTTTACTGAAACAAAACATAATCTATCTTCTAACGATATCTTTCTCTATATATATTTACCTATCTCCCTACCTGCCCATTTATCTTTCTATCTATCAAAAAATATCATAAACATAATTAACCTTTTGAACCCATATGCCCGGTAGACCGGGCAGCCACATCCCCTCTGATTTGGTTCGACTTAAATAGTCCAATGAGGAAAAAAAAGCGCATTTTCCCCTGAAGTACTGCTAAGAAGTGAAAGTAGACTGTGAAGAAATGAAAGTAAACATAACAGAAGCTAGTTCATGTCGTTTTTCTTCAATCAGAATTAAAAACTCTTGCGAACACTTACTGTATATGGAAATTTTTTTTTACAAATCTGCAATTCAAACAAAAGAGGAGAACAAATATAGGTAGGAGTCCTACAAAAAGAGTCTACATGCGGAGTATTTTGTGATATGCATCATTGTGAAGGTAGTTAAGATGGTGAAATTTATTTTGATATCTAAATTACGTCCTGAGTTATTGCACTAAGAATAGAAAAGGAATCTAAGTGGCCTAATTTTCAAAAGTTGGAGAAAATTGGACTTATAGTTTTTATATTGTAAAAACCAAAAGGACATTACCATGTTCTAACAACTTTTGAAAAACTTTTAAACATTTCTTCTAAAATCTCATCGGTGAATATGATAAAAACATCATAAACTTTCAAATTATCCAATTTGACAAAGTACTTAAAATTATCCATTTTCTTGAATCATCTAGCTTGGCATGTAGACTCATTTTCTAGGGGTACTATATAATTACGATTGTTACCCTTCTCCCCCCAATTTTCCAGCTTTTCAATTGGATCTCTTCATCATCAGTTAGTGACTTTGTGGTCCTCTCTCCCCAACAATGTAGGCCAAACTTAAGGGCACTGTAATTGAGGACTTGTTTAAAAAATCTTTAGTAGAGTTCATTCACATGAAAAGACTATACTTTTTTTTAAAAAATGATGAATTCAAAAACAGCGTTCCAACAAATTAACTCTCACCAAGGTTATTGCGGTGGTCTATACAAGCTCCTAGAGGTATAGTCAAGATAACAGTGCACCTATTCTAGTGCTCCAGTATACAATTTTACACACATAGAACAACCGGGAAAGGCTAAGTTTCATTTCTAAAGGGGTTCCAATTTCTCAAACAGCTAAGACAGTGAGTCTATGCTTTTCATTGTGTTCGAAATTGAGAAGTAAACAAGTGTAGATCTGAATGTGCTCTGCTGTTGAAACCAGTCCTCATTCCTGACTTGTTTGAGGAATTGGCTGCAGATGGTAATGGCAGTGATGTCTTCACAGACTTACTGTGGCAATAGCATTCCGTGTGTGTTGGACCCACCACTCTTCCTGAAGCTCTGCGTACTTTCTCTGCAACTCTTTCACATCCTCCTCACTTCCTGTCAGCTGATGTCGGGCTCGGTAATAGTTAGACAGTATATCTACAAACTCATGGCCTTCTTTCTTCATTTCATTCTACAGAAGAAAAGAATGCACAGTATTTATTATCATGCCATCAAATGATTAAAAGAAACAAAAATATAGTCTTCGTCTGTTGCCTAGCAACTCTATAAACTTAACATACTATCTATGACAGGCTACTAAAATATAGAGGAAGTTCAACACACATTTAAAGCATAACAGTATCACGGACAGATGGTACACTTATATACCTGGAAACCTATTTAAAAAATAGGTGAAATGACAAAATGAAGATGAACTGCTGACCTAGGGCAACTACAGCATGCAATAGAATAGAAGTTTTAGATGGAACAAAACTTACGTGAAAACTTCACACTATAGATTTTTTTTTTACTTTAGAAATTTACATATATCCAATCCTCAGATTTATGAAGGCAAATTTTTATTTTATGCTGGTGCAAAACTGCGCCATCAACTTTTAAGCAAGCAGTTTATGAATAATTTTAAGCATATAAATGTACTAATATAAGTTCAATATTTTTTTTTAATTTTCAAAGTGCTATTTAAAAAGGAACTTTTTGGAATTATGCTTGGAGCATAATGGAGGTTGGAGGTGTGAAATTTTACCTGTACAAAATCCTCAACAAAAACTTCATTGCGCATGAGCTCAGGGTTATTGTAGAGTGTGTACAGCTGGGACAGAGGCATCGCCTCCACTTTGACTTTGGTTCTCTCCCTTTCTAAATCCTGCATCTGCTGCAACTGTTCAGAGAGTTCTGCGAATGGTCTTTTTGTTGATGTTTCCTCTGACACTGCCTCAGCAAATCGGCTCCGAGACTGAGGAAGGTCTTTGGCTTCCACAGAAACCGTCTGGGATTCTACCACAGTACTCAGGTGCTGAATCTTTCCTTGCTCGTCTTTACACAAATTAGAAGAAGCTGGAGGTGCGGATGCTGTGACTTCTGTCAAGTGTTTAGGGGAGGTAACTGTTAAGGACTGCAGTTTTGCCAGTGCCTCCTGGGCCCGCCGGCTCGGGCTTTTCTCCTCCTCTACCAATACTGTTGGGCTGAAGACAAACATGGCTCCTTCTGCTGGTACTGAAGGAGGGGAGGCAACTCGTGACATGGGTGTTTCAGGATCTTCAACTACACTCAAAGGAGGAAGTCTGTTGTCAGACTCTGAGGGTTTGTGTTCTTCCCTCTCAACATCTCTCGTCTCTTGACAGGCTTCTAAAATATCTTTGTTATCTGTCGATAACAACTCAGGTCTGTTTTGTGCGTTTGTAATCACATTTTGGTTTTCAACGTTTTCTTCTTGAACAACATGTTGAGAATTTTTAGAAACATTCTCTTTGAAAGCTGGTATTGAAACTGCTAGCTCACTGGATGAAGTATCAATTTTAGAGTCTTCTTCTTTATACAGATTTATGGAGCCTGAAGTTGACTCGATGTTTTTGTCTGTCAGCTCACTCCGTTGTGAAGAGCCATCATTAGTTGCTTCTTTGACGGTACTTACTTCAGCATTACCAGAGCTTTCTTCAGTAGAAAGGTCCTCCAAAACCTTTGGCTTTTTAACCTGTGAAATAAACTACATTGCTTAGCAGATATGATCAAAATAACACCATAGATAATTTTTTTAATTAAAAATAAAAGGCCTTGCTTTAATAAACGCATTTGTTATTATTTATAAGTTGAAGTGGTTTCTTTATCCACGAAAGGTCATGAAAAACTTAAAACATGAGAAATCAGATTTACAGAGAAACAAAATCATAAAATTAAGCGTGACAAATGTGCCTATGACATATTTTTAAAATATTTGACTCTTTTTTTTACAAAATGCAAATTATTAGATAAAGTATTGTACACATGAAGGGTTTGATGGCAAAACATGTTCAGCAACAATTTTAAAATTTGGCTTACAACCATATGGTGTCTTCCCTTTGTTTGCCTTGTGGTAACTCCAAGGTCTATTTATTTATGTCAAAGTGCCCTATATCCAACCTGTTAAGGTCGAGAAAGGTTCCCTTTTATTGAACGTGAAAAATCCTTTGACCTTTCACAACAAAGCAAGTCAAATCCAGAGGGGAATCCCCTTCTCCAGTAACAAGTCTAGCCTGACCAATCACCAGTCACCTTTATCACTTCACCATCAAAACAAACCAAGATGGCTTCAATCCGAGGTGATCCTGTTCCAGCGACATTTCACAATTTTATCCAGTTTGCAAAAATTTGAAAGGCAAAAAACTTAAAAGGAAAAGCTCAACTCTTGCTAGAGAAACGGTGAAAAAGGGTTCAGACACTTGGGAGTTTTTAAAATGCCAATCATTTTGTGCTAACATGATGAAAGTTTGTTTTGCCAAGCACCTCTAGCTCTCATCACCCCAGGTAAGCCCAGACGCAATGAGTTAACTTGATCTAAATCTAGATCCTTTACACCTTTTTAAACTCAGTATTATGTGTTCATCTTTCTTACTTTAATACTAGATCTGGCCTGAAAAAAAATATTTGTTTTTATTTGTATCTATTCAAGATTCAAGTTAGGGATAGACCTAGAACCTAGATAAAGCCAGTTGGCATATATAAATAAAATTTTGAGACTTACAATGTAGATAGAATCTCACATCTCCATAAATTGTACAACTCAACAGAGTCTATTACAAAAGCCTTTGAATAGTATTATCCAGTCCCAGAAGTAATCAGACTTGCAAGCCACTTTTCTGTCATTGCCTCAGAATTGTTATGCAGTTACCGATACTCATACTATATGTCCTTCTTTTGCTAGTTTGTTGCATTAAATCAAGAGGAAATTTCAGCCCTTGCCATGGTCTGAGTTGATTCATTGCCATTATTTCAACCCATATTATTAAAATGCTGGTATTGGTTTTCATTCAACGTAAAATACCTCTATGCATTTGAAGTCTTACCATGATTTTCATGGGCTTTTTTAATCAATACCTTTGCCCGATGACATGCCCCTCAACTTTGAGAAATTCTACACGACATCATTTAAGATAGAGCAAGATGCTCACCTTCTACGACAAATGACCACCACTGATGTGAAATGCAAAAGTTTGAAAGAAGAGGAGAAGAGGCAGAAACAGAGGTCTCATTCTGTGTCTTTTCGGATTCAGAAGATGAACACTGAAGGATCCCTTGTAACCAATTTGCAAGCAAACATTACGGGTATATTTGGTAAGATTTCTTTTGTATTTTTGTTTTGTCTGTGTTTTTTTTTTATTTTAAGCATTTTGTTGCTTTTTAATGTTTGTGTCAGTTATTTTTTATAGCGAAAGAGAGATTGGAAAAATAATACACCTATAATCATTATAATGTAAAATTTGTTCCCTATAACATTCTGTTTTTCGTGTTTATTTAATGGAGTTCGCTTAAACCCTGTTAGAAATTAATAGTTTTATATAGGCTTCAGGGTCCTTTTTCTTTTTTTATAATGTTACTGCCTAATAACTTTGTTGATCTGGCAATGGCACGCAGGGGTTTATCTGAACAGAACTTCAATGTATAGTATTTAAAAAGGAAGGGAGCGTACAGTTAATTTTTTACATCATTTGCTTTTATATTTTGCACATAGTTTATCCCAATTTTACGATAATGACAAACAGGTAAGGACTGCATGACTTCCCCAACTCCAATATTTTCTTTTGAAAATAAAAATCAAACTCAGTCACAGAAAATATTTAACAACTTTTTGTAACTCTTTGGTATCATTACATTAGGTGTGTCCAATGATCGACTGACTAGGATCTCTGCCGTTTACGTTGCTCACCATGAGGCTCGCCTAGAGAGACGAGAAGGCTGAAGAAACAACAGAGGCAAGAGATATGGGAGGCTATTAAAGCTCACGTCTCCCATTCAATGTGCAAGGCAAGCAACTATGGACGCAAGGACAAAGCGGAAAGGAAGTATTTGCTGTCTGATCTTTCTGTGACCAAAATGCGCAAATTGTTCCTTGAAGAAAACCGTCAGCGAATCAGAATTAGACAGTGCTTTCAAGTATGACTTTAGCCTTGGTTTTGGTTATCCAGTGATTGACATCTACTGAACATGCCTCTTTTTGAAAAGCAAGATAAGGAGTGTTGATCAGTCGCAATAAAATGAATCGCAGCTAGCAGCTGAGTACCTTGTACAGTGTCGAAGAGCTCAAGCTTTCTATGACTTGCTCAACCAGGTGGAAGATTCAGTAACGGTCTGCTTTGATAGAGAACTTAGTTCTTCCAAAATCACCATTTGCCCAGATGTGTTACACTTACAGCAGACAAACCTACCAGTAGGTCATGGGCATCATATGGCACCATAGAAAGGGAAGCAGTCACGGTTTAGAAGATGTCAGCCTATATGTGTGATGCGAGTGTAAAAATCGCAAAGACCGCAACATGATTACATCTGCGCTGCATGACTTCATCACCACAAACATCGTTGAGCCCCTGAGACTTTTTAGTGATACCTGCCTGTGCCAAAATAGAAACTCCACCACCATGGGCATGCTCTTCTCCTTGAGTGTCCAGGATCACTCTTTCTGCCAGCAGATAAAGTTTTCGGCAGAAATGATCAGGTACACAAGAAAAAAGACACAATTTTAAGGCCAGAAAAGTACTAACCCTAGTTGCTCAACATGGTGACTTAATGTGTTTGGAAGAGACTGGGAGGCCAAAGAAAATTTATAAGTCTGCTGTCTCAGATGATGTGAAACAAACAAAAGACTCTAAAGTCATGGAGGCAAAAATTTTGTAGATTAACTCAGGTTCTGACAAAATTGGCTTCAAACAGCATATACCGTGGAGACATGCCACAATTCCCTTCTTAAAAAAGGGCAAGAAGTGGAGAAACCTCACGCCTCAACAACTACTCCACATAAAAAAATGTATCAGAACCAAAAAAGAAAGATGTTTTTTAATGTTTTGGAAAGTTTGGCAGTTGACCGCCCCACAGCAGAATTCTAGGCTGATATCCTAAAAGGGTTTATACATATTTTCTTTTTACTTTTATTGCGTTTATTTGCACCATTACTAAATTTTAGGAGTTACTTTTTTATGTGTAGGCACCTGTTGCTCTAACTCAGTAACTGGGTTGTGTTCGAGAGCAATGTCAGGCTGCGCAAAGTTTGTCACTTGAGATCTTCCTTTTGTCACAATTGAACGTTTTTGTAGCCTGTTAGTTGAGATAGAGTTGTGTTTCATTTCCTTGTGCCATAGCAGAAAATGAAATGGTTTGGGGAGGCAGAAAGAGCAAGGCGGCTGGTTTGGCTGGGTTTTCCTATACCTTTGAGTTTTCTTTGTATACATGTACTTTTTCTTGGGTTTTCCCTGAGCTTTTCTATATTTTTCCTTGATTTTCTTTTCTGTTTTGCCTCCTGTTCTATTTCTGTCTTCTTCTACTGTTTTTTACTTGTCTCCTTACTTCTTGACTTTCAAGTGGGTGTTTGTTTTATTCTGATCAATAGCATTATTTTTTTTCTTTTCTTTTTTGCTTACATTTCTGGGGTAGAAGTTTGTGCACAACGGGTTACTATGTAGCGATAAAGATGTTGTTGTTACAAAAGAAACGTATTAGCCTTGTGTAGCATATCAGTAGCGATAAAGCTTTTTTCTTCTTTTTATATATTTTATAACTATAACGCTGCTCCTGAATTGTTATTGTTCATTACTGGTGTCTAGTGCCTGCATGTTAAGTGTCATCTTTGTTATGGAGTCTTGTACAGTACTGTCAGTACATGTAGATTAGTGATAGACTGGTGTAAGGTCTTGGTCTACAGGTGGGGAAATACGCGCGAGAGTGTGTGAGTATTAACTATATGAGTAAGGACCTCTCTTATTTGTGTCACATAGTGTGAAGCATTTATTTCGTTTTGCCAAAAAATAAGTCTGGATTTGACTCCTTTTTTTTAAAAATGTCCTTTTATTACCAAAAGTAAAAAAAAAATTAAAAAATTAGATTTTTTTTCTTTTTTGCCCATCGAATAAATGCAAGCTTAGAAAACATTCACACCCACTTAAATCATATCAGATCATTGTCCCACAAGATTTTCAGAAGCAATAAAAATAGTGTTTTTCTCAGTTTGGGCAAAGTGGATTTACCTCATTTTGCAGTCAAACCCTTCACATGTATACTATGTAATAAATTGAACATTTTTATCCTAAGTAAGGCAACAAAAATAAATTCATCTTTTTTTAGTGGGAGTCATTATTGCTGAATTTTATTGTCTTTAGCACTGGATAGATTAAGGTTTTTGTTTGAGTTATGTAAAAAATGGTTGGTCACTTTTAGAATGAAAATAAAAAAAACCTCTCGAACTATCATCATGCTCAAGACCTCTCTATTCATTGTTTACATGTCAATAAGATCAAGATAGAGCAGGAGGGAAAAGCTGTGAAAGCCAAGGAAGGAGCATTACAATCTATGACAATAATATCATTAATATAATTATACATGTCTCTCAGCAGTTGATAAAATAATAGATTGATTGACTGAGATAAATATCACACTTTTGATTCTATGAGTGACAGTGTGGACAGGTGCTCTGCAAGATAAAAAAAATTTAGTCTGCTAGAAGTAGAGAACAATATTGAACAAAGTTGATTATTAAAGTTGGACTTTAAAAGTCTAAAAAACCATGGATTTGAATTGCAAAAAGAGCGACAGAGACATTTGTTATTTATTAATGATTTTCACCTACATCTACCACTTAACAGATCAGTGTGGGATTGTCTACTATCAAATAGGGGCTCTGAAAACATAAGCTATGCAGTATTTTTTTTTCCTAAGGTCCCACATTTATAAAGATGTATGCAATAGATCTGCAAGTTAAGAGATTTTAGGGTTTTACCAATATGGATGTGACCCTGCTGAAATATAGATCAAAACCATTACGATACTGATACCTATTAAATGTACTTTTGGCAGAGCAATTTGAAATTTGATTAGGCCTAGATCAATCACTCAATGATCATGCTACAGTACAAGTATTAAATCTAGAGGATTTAAAATGTACATAAATTTTATGAAGGCATGTATCACTATCAGCGTCCCATAACTTTTATTGGCACAAAAATGCCAACATCAATTAGAATCTAGATCTAGATTTCTGCTACTATATCTAGCAGAACATTATCTTTTATTGTTAAAAAAAAAGACCCACTTTTGTTGTGTGCTGCCGGGCTTTAGCCTTTGGCTTTGGTCTTACTGCTTCAGCCATCTTTGAAGTTTCTAGCACTGCAACCCTGAGGATAACAGGTCCTAGGTCTACCTTTGAAGCTCGAGTGTTGATCAAATCTAGACTAATCTAGATCTAGAACTAGATCTACAATTTAGCAGTCTACATTGATGATTGAATGAAGGATCAATATCATGGACGAAGTGATCATATAGCTATACACTACACTCCTACAGTGACCAGTACTCTAGATCATGTCTAAATCTAATACTAAGAAGCCAGAGATTCAAATCTAATCACTTAGGTTATAGCTTTAACCTAGATCTATTTTATTGATAGGTTTCCGCAAAAACATAATTTTCCAGGTAGCCTCTCAGATTCAATCTAATCTTTAATCTAGCTCAGCTTAAGGCTTAGATCTGGATCATAAGGCTGTCAGCATTTTCGATGTTTTTGCTTTCATTGTTTTGATCATGTGATCCTACGACTGATGGACTTAAAATAGGTTATTAGGCAAGCTTCAAAGAAGTGTGTTCGTAGCGGGTACAGAGCATGGTTTAGTCAAGAAGTGGAACGCATGATAGTTTTCACTGAAGTAAAGAGATGTAAAAAAATAGCTTCAATTTTTGCACTATTAGCCTACTTGACCCTGTAAGTTTATGAAGGCTTCTCGAGAAATAGATTGCAGCTGAAGACGAAATTGCAGAAAAGGTGGGTTTTATTTTTAGATTATATTGGTTACTGACTATCGGGAATGCGATTTCAAGAGATAATTAGGGTAGCCGTTCTTGGCTGAAAGGCAGCCAAGACATGAGCGCATTTTTAAAACTAGTTTTCATTGTTTTGTTTCCTTCAAACTACTTAGTTTTGCATTGATAATATTTCATTATTGACTATTGAAATTTAAAACAATGAAGCATCTTACTTTTGTAAGTCGGACACTCCATCAGCAAAGCAATATCTTTTGGTTGTTCACTATTTTGAAAGCTTAAATTCTCTATAATAACTATGTTTGCGGTATATTGGCTCTGTGTTAGGTGCTTTTAAAGTGCACCATCGACACAGGGGTTGGGTTGCGCGCCGCGCCAGGTTTTGCGAACCCGCATCCAAACTGCATCGTGGATGGGGAAATTGCATGAAAAAAAGGGATTTCCGGCGTCCTGGCTGCGAGCTGAGCCAGGCGATGAAAATATCAAGCAGAGCCAGATATTTTTGCTGAGGCCGCCGGCGAGTCCCGCCGGAGCAAAAAAATTATGACATAAAAATTCAAATATATCTAAAAAATTGTCCTGAAATCGTAATCCTGATGCAATTCTAATGTTGTTTGATACCAAACACGAACAAAATACTCCAATATAAAGCAGAAAAAGAATTACACAATTTATTGAGATGCACCTAGCCCTATTAATAGCCTCACTCAGCGCATTGGAAACTAAGGGGATTTCCCCCTGCCCAGCGTCCGGATTGCAGCATGGGTGGTGACAGTGCCAGCTACGCCAGGCGATGAAAATATCAGATATTTTTGCCGTGGCCGCAGGCGAGTCCCGCCAGAGCAAAAAATTATGATATCAAAATTCAAATATATCTAAAAAACCGTCCTGAAATCGTAATCCTGATGCAATTCTAATGTTGTTTGATACCAAACATGAATAAAATATTCCAACATATAGCCGAAAAACAATTAATCAATTTATTGAGGACTGCGTAGTCCTATTAATAGCTTTACAGAGCGTGTTTGGTTTTCCCCACTGTATCTAGCTTTCGGTGTCTTTTTTTAAACCGGTTGGCTGGGGAAAAAAGCTGACTTGAACAGTTTTGGGCTAGTTCAATGAATCAGATTACAACTTGACCAACACATCAAATTAACATTATTCTGTCAGTGTCGAAATCGTTCAATACAACACACTGAAAAAATTGGTGACGCAACCTTATATATTTAGGGGATTCCCCTGCCTCGATACAATTGGTGACACGGCCTTGGAAATTTAGGGGATTCCCCCTGCCCAGGTGCAACCCGCGTCCGAATCTCAGCGTGGATGGTGACAAGTGACCGCGCAATTTGAATGTGGGTTCGTATACCTGGCACGACCCGCAGCCCCACCCCTGCGTGGATGGTAAGCTTAATGTTCCATACATAAATGTTTGGTTGTTTTTTTTTTTTGTAAAACTAAAAGCTGTTCAATCAAACCGTTGCATATTGGTCTTCTTTACTTATGAGAATGAACCCACGTTTTAGAGCTATCTCGATCGTGTCAGTTAGCTTTGCAGTAGCAAAAAAATACAATGGCTACCTTTTGGCGTTTAAAATGAAGAATCTATTGTACGTTTGAAGGGCAAAATAAACTTTAAATTTGTTCTTAAAAACCTTTCAGTTTCTAAATCTATAGTTATGTTTTGATAAACATTTTGCACGTGGGTCCAAAAATTTAACAGCTTGTTTAATTTTAGTGAAATGGATTTTTTTCAACGTTATTCATTACCTATCTAGCGAATTTTCTTCCTTATCCATTAAAGACAATGAATTCTATTTATTGTGTTATGTTTGCCAGCAACGTGTCAGTAAAGTCGAAAAGACCTGTTTAACAATAGGTGTCATTTATTGTTTTATTTGATAATTATGTAAATTTTACATATATTAATATACAATACAGAAAATATTTTAAATAATAATAGCAAAGATAAAAAAAAGAGAAGCTGCAGATTGCGCATGTTGAAAAAGACAACGTAGCTTAAATGATTTAAGTGCCTGTTTGCAAGATATGCTAACACTACATTATAAATATCCGCATTTTTTACTTGGGATGGATCAAAATAATTACACTTTAAATTATGAGCCTAAGTGAATTTTTAAAAAAAGAAGTATTCTGTTGTTGGTAACACTAAAAAGCATTGTTTTTAGGTCTTGTGTTGAACACGGCCTACTAACCAGGAACGATAACTGTTGTTTTCCCGCTAATCTCATTCCCGTTTAAAGATAAAAAGATGGAAATAGATTAGGAAAAATTAATGATCTAACCAAAATTTCAGGTCGTGAAAATATTAAATTTCATTAAAGTAAAAAAATGGGTTTAAAAACGTCGCATTGTGTAATAGGATATGGATTACAATTTATAAAAGAAAAAAAATCAGAATGTAAAAATTAGAGAAAATCAGAATTAGAAGGGGTGGTGTCAGGGGTCGATCTGAATTAGTTCAGGGAAGTTTCTAGATTGTTCTCGATTAGTTGATTTGTAAACAGTTTAAGTTGTTTGTTGATTTTCACCCTCTTGATAGAAAACAATAGGTTTAAATTTGTTCTAGTTGGTATTAGTTGTTGGTCGTTAGATGAATATTTTAGAAGGCGTCATTGTCTTGTCTTGTTCATTGTTTGTTTTCGGGATAGTGAGTTTTAATGAGTTGTGTCCGAGAAATTCCTTTATATACTGGGCAAGGAACAGCCTCTAGTTTGTCCAGGACCCGGAGTCAACGTCGATACCCACTGCTGCCGTCAGTCTGTAACTAAGTCTTGTGTCGGTCCTGAGGAAATTATCAAAGTTTTGGAACCAGCTTTGTGCTGTAAGTATTGTATCTGTCGGTGTCGGGTCGTCGTACGCCGCGTTAGTAGTAGTTTCATCTTTGTAGTTGTAGTAGGGTTGTAATGTAGCTTTTCTTTGTTTCAGGGTTCGGGGCTAGGCCAAGTACGGCAGAAGTTGACTTCGCCTAAGTACAACAAGGATCTGTCGTGTTGCCCTACGTAACAATTTTTTATTATCATTAAATTAATGTCATAATAAGGATAATCATACCTGTGTGGTGTGAATGGCTAAGATTGATTCCAAGCCTTAGTGGCACTTTAGGGGCATATTTACACACTTTTTCATTTGTGTACCCTCCAGCCTTGGTGGCTTTCTTGTTGATTAATTCGTAGTCATAGTGCCTGAGAAATCAAATGTCATACTTGTATTGATGTACATGTTATTTGTAAAATGATTAAGTTTTTATGTTATTAAATTGTTAAATTTTGACCAGTTGTTACTCGTTTCTTTGTTGTGCGTGTTCATGTACGTTCTTCAAGTCCAGTCCACAATCAGTGGTCTGTGACAGGTGGGGAAGATGCTATTTTACATTTTGCATAAACTGTTAATCTTATATACTTACTAGAAGTTTGACAGGGGAAGATTATTGGTAAAAGGGACAGGAGAAAGAGAGGGGGCAGTGGGGTGCAGATAGAGTATATTACGTGCACTTGGATGAGAGGTGAGAGAATTGGAAGTTCAGGCATTTATTAACTTTAAAAAAGGATTATAACATGAATTTAGATAGATAGGATTGATGTGCAATAATAAAGAGGAGCAAAGATATATATGACCCCAATCCAAAGAAGCTAAACCAGCTAAAGTGCCCCTGTCCCATTCAAAGCTAAAGCCAATTTCTCAATGTCTAACTACTAAATGATCAATCAAATCTCCTTGTTTTAAAAAAATCATTAACATTAACCATTACAGATAAATTCATGCTTGTTTTTTTTGTTTTTTTTTGCATAATGTTGCTCGTCGAGTTCATTATGCTTTCTTATTTGGGAGAGAGAGAGAGAGAGAGAGAGAGAGAGAGAGAGAGAGAGAGAGAGAGAGAGAGACAGACAGACAGACAGACAGAGACAGACAGACAGAGAATATTGATAAACTACAAGGCGAATAGGTTTTTTTAAACTAAAAGACGAAGAGCAGATAAGGGAAATCACACAAACATAGTTTTGTATCGAACAGAAATTAGTTTATATACCTTTAACCTTCCCCACACGTCGTGGGTCGAAAACAACCCAAGAGCCTCTATACTACTATACTACTACTACTACTACT